>JAUMHR010000055.1:1435898-1446441 GCA_032361145.1 Enteromius fasciolatus
ATATATGCTGGGGGTAAAAATTAAATATTGTGAAATAATTATTGCAATTTAAAATAAATGCATTCTGTTTGAATATATTTTAAAATCTTATTTATTCCTGTGATGCTAAGCTGAATTTTATTATATTTGATTTATTATTTACTATATTTATATATCACATAACCTAAATCTCTTTATGATCGTTGTCCATAAAGTACACGGGTGAGAGATGCTGGCTGCTGTTGTCTTCAGTAGATGGACACACAGGCCTCAGTGTTTGAGGGGTTTTATTTGGGCTCTGCTTCAGCTATGGGACAGATCTCTGGTCTGTGATGAAAGAACATCTTCTGGATTTGTCCCACATGGATGGACACTGGCTTGTAATATAACTTTATGCTTTATTTTCAATTGGAACATTTGATCTGATTCCTTGCGGCTGGATTTGCTCGATTAAGCTATGTTCTCTTTTTGAGAGATTTTAGAAAGATTGATAATAATATTTAAAAATACAGGTTGGCCACTGTGTTTGTTTCGTGATCTGTTTGTTTGGAAAGTGACATGATGCATTTCTAATAGACCTTCCCTGAATCAAGCATGTCGACTCTTTTATCCTGCGTGTTAGTGGCGTCTTTTTTTAGGAGAGGATGTTTGCTTGGTTTATCTTCCTTTCTGAGAGTCAGCGGTCGTGTGTGTGTTGGCTGTAGTCTCAGACGGCACGCCTACCGACCGTTCATAAACCACCACATTCATATTCCACCGAAAAATCTCTCTGCTGCAATCTGATTGGCTGCCTTTGCTGTTTTGAATTGCCTGCAAACTCCTGAAGAAAGCGACAGGGTCATTGGGAGACAGTCTCTTCCGGTCTAAGCTAAGATTTTATGCTGGCGTGATTGTTTTGGTCCTGATGTCAAGTTTGGGTTTTAAGCAGTGAATCTGAAAGCTGTGAGAAACCAGTTAACACTGGTTTCGTCTAGAGCCAGTGTTTATCACGTTTAGCTAAAATCTGCTGCATCGTGTGTTGTGTGGTTTTTCCTCATACTGTGGTTTTGTCTGTCATTCCAGGTGTTGGAAAGAGCAGTCTTCTCCTGCGCTTCGCAGACAACACTTTTTCGGGTAAGATGCGTGTCCGGCGTCATCTGTCTAGCACAGACAGCGCTGAGATTTTCTGAAGCCGAGAGCGTGAAGATGTGTTCAGAGTTTTTGTTTGTCCTCTAGCTTATGTTTGCTAAATTTTGAAAAAGAGAAGTTCTTGCACAGCTTTTGTTTTCAACAATAGAGAAATTAATACATTCAAGTAACTACTATTTTAATTTGCAAAGAGAAGAAAAATAAGCTGATGAATGATATACCATTCAAAATGATGGGGTCATTAAAGAAGTTGATGAAGTAGAAGATTTCTATTTTAAGTTGTTCTTTTTCATCATAGAATCTTCAAAAATAAATGTATCAAAACTGTTTTAAATATTAATAATAATCAGAAAGGTTTCTTAGGAGCCAAATCAGTGTATTCGAATGATGACTAAAGACTGGAGTAATGGTGCTGGAAACTCAGCTGCGCATCACACATTTTAACATTAAATTAAAAAATTACAAACTGTAATAAGATTCCACATATATGCTCAAACGGACATCATTGTCATATTATTATCATATACTATCTCTATGTAGGCCAACAGCGTGGTGTTCCCTTTAAATATTCTTTGGGACGATGTTTGCAGAGCGTATTATGAAAATAAAAGCCCAAGCTCTATTATGATGGCATGTTCACTGCTCTTTGGTGTTGCAGGTAGTTACATCACCACTATAGGAGTCGACTTCAAGATCCGAACGGTGGAGATCAATGGAGAGAAAGTGAAACTGCAGATATGGGATACAGCCGGACAAGAGCGTTTCCGGACCATCACGTCTACGTGAGTCAAACACACGACGTGCTGAATGTATCCCATGTATGTTCTACACATGATGTGCACAAAGGGGTTTGATGGCAAGGTTTGTGCTGAAAGAATTTTAGTTAGGGAAGAATAAATTCTTTGCGGTATTTCTCTTTGAAATGATGTGAGCAATAACATTATAAGGCATTGGAGACATCTTTGTTTGTGGGTGTTGTGTGTGCCAGCGTGGCTACCAGAACGCTTCAGGGAATCTGTTTGAAGTTCCTAATTAGAGCTGTAACGTTTTATAGCCGCTGTTTGACTGAGGATCAGCTTCTACCGTCAGCACTCTGGGACTGAAGCTGTCCTTTGGCTTTAAGTTCAGTTCATGTGGCAGAAGGATGTATTTGTCGTGATGTTCGGATGTGTCTTACATTTCCTGAAGCGCACACATACCGTTACATAATACACTTTATTTGTGTGGAAGCTATCATACAGAATTCTCTTCGTAAAATGCGTTTGTTAAATAGCTTAAGGTTCTTTTACATGAAAAATTAGGAGTACTGCATGACTTGTTGTTTTGTTTGCCGATATCTAAAAGGCTTAATCAAGATGCATTTACTTCCGATGATGTTTCTTGAGAAACCAAACTAAATTTTATGAGTTCATGCCCAAAGCAAGAACAAATATCTTGCGTCAGACATGTATCAAATATAAAACTTGTTTTGAAATTGAATTAAGTGGATATTTCTGAACCCAATAATCAATTTGAATAGATTTTTCATACACAAGATTTTCCTTCTCATGATTTTAAGAATTTGCACTAGAAAATGATTTTAAAAAAAAGCAAATTTGTGCAGTGTGATAGAAGATATTCTAGTAGTTGGGAGGAGAGCTATTTAAGCTCTCTTTTGTAAGTAAGTGGAAAAATCATTTCTTTTAGGCATTGATAATACAAGACATTTAAAGGCTATATTAACATTGTGTTGCATTCTTTTTGTAATGTACTTTATAAAAACCTTCAGATATTAAAATATTTGAGACTGCACATTAAAAATAGAACTTTTATTGTAAGCTGTAGACTTGTGTTAATGTGAGCGTGCAGTGGCCTGAAGGGAATGTATGTACGTTCATGCATGTGTATGAGAGGTTCTGATCTGTTATTAAGGACTGTGACAGGCTCGGTCAATGACACGAGGGTTTGGTCACTCAAAGAGCTCTTTGTGCGCGCATGTCTTTGTGTCTGTTTGGAGACAGAAGACGGACTGTTCACTGTTGGTTACTGAGAGAAATTCTTGTTCATTTTAAGCAGAACTCTTTAAAACTCCTTATTTTCGTTCTCAGGTATTACAGAGGAACCCATGGGGTCATAGTAGTGTATGATGTCACCAGTGCCGAGTCCTTTGTCAATGTCAAACGATGGCTGCATGAAATAAACCAGAACTGTGATGATGTCTGTCGAATATTAGGTGAGTTCTCCAGTAAATGTTGCATGTTACCTTTTATTTTAATATTATATTATTTCGTTTTTTTCTATTTGTAAATGACCACTGTTATAATTTTGCATATGAAATAGGGTGATAATTCACACTGTGGGTAGTCGTATGTTAATGAGCCCATGCTTGTGATGTTACTTCCATGACATAACGAAGTCAATCCAATGGTGAATTCTATATTAATTTCTGTCTACGTTTTCTCCCTTCAGTGGGCAATAAAAACGATGATCCAAACTCTAAGGTTGTGGAGACGAATGACGCACAGAAGTTTGCTGAGCAGATGGGCATCAGTCTGTTTGAGACGAGTGCAAAAGAGAACATCAATGTGGAGGAGGTGAGTTCCTCAGGGCTCTGTTTTAGGACCTAGACACCTAGAACCCACTGGAAAACTCTCTAAAATGTAGCAAATGCTTTGCTTTAATTGTATATTTTGCAGAATTAACTTTTAAATCATCGATCGTGCTTGTGCACATCTCAAAGTAGTCCCAAACTAAAATGACCCGATGTATATCTCTGTGTGACATCTATGTGACAGCAGCTTCAAGCGCAGCTCATTTAATCAGATTTTGTCGTATAAGTGTGTTATTACACATATCCATGTGTGTTTTTGGTCTTTGTGTAGATGTTTAACTGCATCACAGAGCTGGTGCTCCGGGCAAAGAAAGAGTCTGTGGCCAAACAGCAGCAACAGCAGCAGAACGATGTGATTAAACTCGGCAAGAATAGCAAACGAAAGAAAAAGTGCTGCTAGTGGACGAACAGACGTTCCTCTGCACACGCGGACGGACTGTGATCGTCTCAGTTAAGATTTCACAAAAACACAGTACGGACAAATGCAGTCCTTTCTGGACCGAGACAAACCACAAAGACTTTTTAAAAGAAAATGTACAGATTTTATGAGAGTCGAGGAGTTTTATGTGGAATTTGTGATATTTAATAAAAGATCCTCCTTCTTTATTGAAGGACCAGCAAGCTGACGTGATCGCCAAACCGCCTGTATGTTTTCAGAATTACTCTCCAGTGATTATATATCTCTATTATCCAACATCTCAGGAGTGATTTTTACTTTCTTCTTGGTTTTGATTCTCTTTTTCGCTTTTGTTTTTTTTGTGGAATGGCAGTGTTGTTGTTTTTTTTGCAAGAACAATTTGGGCCTTCACCCCTTTTTGCATTATTTTTATTTTTTTTTAGAAATGAAATCATACACATATAGACATTTACTCACCATGGACTCAATCGGAGAGCGATGCCAACAACTTTAGGCTCATTTCAGACGTTATTGATTAGTGATTCGTCATGTGTTTTCATTCTCTGATTGGATCTTTTGTTATTCCTCAAGCCCGTTCCTTCCTTTCATTGAGTGAATCTCACAAAAAACATCTCCAGGTCACATTTAAAACTATGACTTATATTTTGCATTAAGAAAACGAAGACTTTGTTTAGGATCAAGGACATTTCATGTTAAATTCTTGATGAAATAGAAGTAATCATATATTATCACAGTATTTTTTTTGATGCTCATTTAAAGAAATCATTGTAACATGCATTAAAAATGACTATTATTGCAATAAGAATATGATAATTTAAACATCTGGATACTTTTTAGTAATAGAAAATGTAGTCAATAAAAAAAAAAAAATAGGAATTATCCTAATACAGGCTTTATTTTTGACATGCAATTTATAATTTCTTTTTGCCTTTGATATTTGCATGTTTTTTTGAGATTCACCTCATTATTTCCGGCTTCGGGTCTTCATGATGTGGACGATTTAACGACGACATCTGCTGCATCAGGCTCTTGTTTTTCTGCTTTCATTTTCCCCGTGAAGATGAAGGTGGATGATACTGCCGCAATCTCAGATCAGTGTTGCCATACACGTCTCTTCCATGTCAGTCGTGGTAGTATTCATCCAGGCACTGGAGTTGCATCTTTAGGTTTGTGGATAGCCGGTGATAAAAACGTCTCACGGAAGAGCCACGTCGTTGTGCCATACAAGGTTGTATGAAGTACAATACAAGATGCTGATACTAGGTTTAAAAACATAATTACAGTGTTTATGCACAGCTGCAAAGAGTCTATTGCTAATATGAAATGTAATATGTTTTTATATGTGGAAGGGAGATGTTATATTAGTGTTTAAGCCAATGGGGTTCTTCCCTAAACTTTTTGAATACGCTATTGACACTTTGACTGAATTGCCTTTATGGCAGACCCACATTTGACAGATGCACAACCTCAGTGTCGTCTTCCAATGGCGTCTCTGTGGAGGTGAATCTCACCGAAACGGACTTATCACCCAATTCACCATTTTAAAAAGTGTTTTTCATGAAGAAAATGAAGCTGATTATTAGGCATATAAATGCTGTCTATTGCATTATAATGTACAAATTACTGCCTTTTTTGCAAAGAATTACAAAGTTTTAATGAAATGCATCTACATTAAAGCCATTACAACCCAGTATTTCCCCTGTGAAAGTGAAGCTGATTTTTAGTCACGTTGTTTTCTTGTAAAATGAAAAGGACAACAAAAAAAAGCTTTTGCAGAAAATTATAAAGACGACAATTTGTTTACGCAGAATGCTTAAAAATGGTTTGTTACGCAATGAATTTAGATCTGCGTTTAAGTTACAACATTGTTTTACATCAATATATTAATGTAAAATGTAACATTTTTGCAGACAACACCGGAATTTTTTTAAATGTCTGTATAGAAGTAATACATTTTTTTGTGCATTGTGCATTTTTTGCAGATAGTTTATGTAATGCAATGAAGTTAGAGCTGACACAAAAAGTACAATGATATATAAATGCTTAAAAACTGAAATATGCAACACATTGAAAAAGATTAAGGAACCTAAAATGAGCTTCATTTTTTTTATATATATATATATATATATTTTTTAAATATCTAAAATGTAATTGTGAGATTCACCAATATAAATATTTTCATGATTTTTCATGTAGTGAGCCAAAACACACCACAAGCCCTGGCTGTGCTGTGAGCCAATTTCAACCCAGTCATGTGACGTATTAGCCCATGCCCGTGCAAACACTTCTCAGCTGTGGTTATTATACACTGGAGAAAAGAAATGTATAGTGGACCTCCCCTTTATGAATTAAATCATTAATAAATATTTTAAGAATTAATATTTGACACAAGCATGTTTGTCCTTGTCTTTATTAAGCATTGTCACGTTGCATTTGTTTACAAGCTTTGCTCTTTCTTTTCAATGTTTATTGCAGGACTGCAACAATTCTTCAGTTTTATTACTGAAATATCTGATCTATTTGCATTTATTCTTTTTTTTATTATTCTGATGCATCACAGTGCGTTCCACATCAAGACATTGGAAGCTTTTTTTAGCATGGACATATGCATTTGTATATAACTTGGTATCTGTTGGAAAAATAAGAATTTAATAATTATAAAAACACACCGGATCAAACTCACTATGAGTATAAATAGCTCATAGGAAGTATAAAATCTGCCTTATTTACATGTTTACCACGGTATTACTTACAAATGTACAAATACATACACTTTTGTCTGCAGTCTTTGTCTGGAAAATGCGATTATATTAGATTCATTTGAAGTACTTTTGACACATTTTCTGGTTTTATTTAAAGAAGTAACGGAGCAAGTAATTGCATGAATAATTCAGACTTAAGTGTATCACATTTACTATAAATGTAGCGAGGTTCGTGTTGATACGAAGTTGTATTTTTAGCAGCAACTTTTGAGATTTACTGCAATGATAAAGTGAGTAGATATATGTATGCTTTTAACATGTTGAGTTTTAGAAAGTGCGTTACAGGAAGGAAACTTGGCACTAATGAGGCTGGTGAGAACCATATATATATTTGCTTCATACAATATTATTTACTTAAGATAGCTATTATTAAAATAAGCTTTTCAGACTAACAGTATCAGGAAAGAATTGCTTAATAGTCAGTATTTCTATTAAAATAATGTATCGAATGTCCAGTGATTATATTAAACACCTTGTTTTAGTCTCATGAATGAACTATACATAGAAGGACGTGCACATCCACTCGCATGCATGAAGAACTAGTGCTCATTCGAGGGACTGGTGACATTTCCAGAGAGTTTGTGTAAAAATGGGAGACACTTTCACAACAACGGCTCACACGGATTTAAGACACAGAGCAGAGAGACTTGCAAAAACAGTGTTTAAATGGCAAAAACACAGCAGTACAAAGTCAACGTAACAAGATGTTTACAGAACAGTGTGTGAAACGCAAGAACAGAAATTTGAAAGGAAAGACATACAGAAGAGAGGAGAGTAATACTCTAAACCACTGCTAATATAACAGTGTTTCATTCGTCCGCCGTCACACAGGAGGAGCACTACAGGCCTTCATCAAAGCATCTGGGCCTTTCTCTCAAATGCAATTTCCAAAGGTGGCATTAAATGTGAGGTTTTGCTTCAGTGATATTTTACTGTCAGTTATTTTCTTATTATTTTTTCTTTAAATAGGTGCATAACAATGTTTACATGCACAAATGTACATTTTTATGCATTCATTTTGTTCAGTTATTTTGACAATCGCCAACCACTGGGGTTATTTTATGTGTGATTTTAATAGCTTTATTATAACATGCAAATTAGTTGAAATTTCTGTATTAAATAAAAAGGTCACTATAGTGAATACTCATGAAGAATAATGTTCTACTTGTATTGTTTAACTAGTTGAGGTTGATGTGGGATTTTGATGAGTAATTAGAAGTGTAATTAGTACAGTAATCTATTTGCATTACTGAAGATGTAATGATTTTCAAATAGCAATCGTTTGCATTGAAACGTGAACTATGAAACGTACGCTCTGTTGTCCTGTAGTACCTCTCCTGTGGACCCGATCAGTGTTTCACATTAATCAGATGAATATAAAATGACTAACAGATCAGTGTGATGTAGTGGGTTTTCAGATGGTTTACATTCAGACAGCGCTTCCAGCGAATCCTCCAGAAACACTTACAGACCAGACTACACGACAGACACGCGCCACAAGGAGATCGTTCTAAAAAACTGGATTTATCATTCAAAAGTTATACATTTACAAATATATTGATTTCTTTTTTTATTCTTATTCCAAACCTATTTGTGTCTTTGTACGTATAAAAAAAATCACTCTTTGGGTTTCTCCGAACCGAACCTCTGCGAGAAAGAAGACAGCTGCATAGCTTTGCTCGAAATCTGCCCGGCTTTCACTGACTGAACCCAAACACACACACACACACACACACACACACACGAGACGGAAAACACAGCTCACGATCAGGACACAAGTGCTCCCTTCGTTCTCATAGGCTGGAGGAAGTACACACTGGAAGTGACCTGGGCTGTGTTCAGAACAAACACCAGCACACTACACTCTCTTGCCTCTTGGGGTGCTACTGTTTCAAAAAGGTCTAATTTAAGGTCCTAAATTGACCTTTTAGGGGTAAATAAAGGTGCAAAGGTGAACCTCTAAGGTTTAGTCTCTTACTGTGGCACCACTAGTTTTTTTTTAAAAAATTTCTGAGAGGTGAATTCCTACTATGCCTACAGTATTTACTACAGCATCCAAATTGTGCAGCATAGCTTTCCAGTACTCACTGGATTGAATACTGTATCCCACAATGCAACTCGATCTTCCTTTACAGTGTGACAAAAGAACTGGAAGTAATATCAACGATTGAACAAATAAAAAGTGGGAAAAGGCTCAAAAACAATTCCATTGAAATGATTGGAATTTTTTGACTGCAATGTAGCGCTCCGCGGTTTTGAAATACTGTTACATTCTCACATGCAGTGTCACATTTTGAAAAAACGGCGTGTAGTACACGGTAGTATTTAATTCTGAACACAGCCGCCGTTTCAGTGCATCTCTGAGGACTGAGATTGTTTTTTAACGGTGAGTGTCGTCTAATGGTGTGTTCAGTTTTGTGTTTCTCTCTGATTTCTACTCTTTGCACGTGTGTAAACCTTATTTTCAACGCTGTTTTTCAGACACAGTCTACAAGTTACAGCTCAACGCTTCTGCTCTTTGGTTCATTGGCGTCCGATTGTAAGTTTATCATCAAGCAGCCTGAGGGCATTTTCTCACTGAAATGTGCTATAAAACAAGCAGGTATGTTGGATAAAATAGCCACGACGCATTTACGCTACTGATCCTGTTGCATTATTGGTATACGTTGCGTGCTTTTATACGTTTTTGAATCTAAGCAGCTGCTGGAAGTTCATTTCATATCATATCTGTGTGGTTGTTAGAAAGTTAATTACATTCGTTCGTTAATGAACCCAAGAGCAGAACGCCTGTAGCTCTTTCTGCTTTTAAAGTTGCAGTGTTCAGACATCATCTATGATTTAGGCCCAAACCCAATCTGTATCTGAAACAGACCCATTTATAACATGCCTTTTATATTTTCTATAATACTGCAGCGCTCTCATATTTTATCCCCAAACCAGCACAGAAGATTCGGCTTGGGCCTGAAACATGCTGGCGATGCCGAAGCCTTTGTCCTGAACCGTCTGAAGTCCTGTTCATCCTGAGTTGAGTCTCTAGCGAATGCCGTGATTTGTCGGCGAGCGGATGTGCCTCCGTGAATCTCTGGCAGTGAGGTGAGGAGAAGCTTTCCGAGGCACTCGCAGGGGAAACGGACCTCTGATAGGGCAGAAGAATTCTGGGAACCCTGTTGAACAGACCCTTTGTGTTCTGCTCCTAAAGCTCTCTGAGGGAGGCTTGTGGGTACAGATAAAGTGCAAAACGGCTCAAAGCCATCAGAGAACTCGGTTTACCAGTGCAGTGGTTCTCAACCGACAGCTTGTGACCCAAAATAAGTCAATTATTGTCAACATAAAACCTGTGTATCGCTTCACTTGAAGCCTTTATGTATACTGCATGTTAAAGATAGTCAGAGTGTATGCATTATATCTTTTCAGAAATGTAACCTAACTGTAAAATTGTAACCAAAATTAAAATGCATTATAAAATTGGATGCGTTTTAATGCATTAAGGTGTAACAACAATAAATAAATATTATGATGTGTTATTCATGACATCATACAGTGCCTTGTAAAGGCAAAATGAATGCATAAAGCTACCTTAATAGTGCAGTATATATATATATATATATACACTATATTACCAAAAGTATTCGCTCACCTGCCTTTACTCATTCTATGAACTGAAGT
>JAUMHR010000055.1:1470674-1484253 GCA_032361145.1 Enteromius fasciolatus
CGTTTTTTACAAATACTGGTTGTTGGATCAGCTGCAAAAGTGGTATAAGAACGTGCACTAAAGATATGCCGCTACATGACTCGTTATCCTTAAATGTATTTTTCTCAGTAAAATCATCAACACTTGATTAGTTTGTTGCTGTTTTCTTAAAAGGGTAACGAATGAAGATGGCAAAACATCAATTGTTACTGGCTTCCCTAGAGAAAAGTGAGCCAAAGACCCTAATTCTGTTTCTGAGGGGGAACTTCGCGTCAAGTTAAAGATGCGTAACCCCCCTGGGTCCGCTACCGCCACGACTCATCCTCGCTCTGAGTGGGCCTCGATCCCAGGTCTCCGGTATGGGAGGTGGGCGCACTAACCAGGAGGCTAAAGGCCATGACCTCTAGCGTCAGTCGCTAGTCAGGGGAGTGAGGTTTACCTGCACAGCACACACTTGCTGGCCTCCGTTACAGACGCACCTTGGCTTCATCAGAGAAATGTATAAGGAAGAATTCGATCAGGTTGTAGACAGATTTGGAGTTTTGGAAGAGGATGTTTGTCTGGTAAGAAACAACTTTGACAACATGTTGACAGCTGTTTGTCACGCAAAAAAAGAGAAAAAGTTGGTCAGAATTGAAGATAAAAGCCGCCAGTCCAATATTTGTCTAATATTGGGACTGAAAGAGGGTGTACAAGATGACCCACTAGGATTTATACAAGATCGTCTACTGTAGATTCTCTCTCTTGCTGGCAATGTAATGGAGATTGAATAGGTGCACCGTATTTACAGCAGTGAACGTTCAAAATCAACCCCTCACACATAGATGTTCTTCCTACTATAGGACTATAGCACCCTCACAATGACATCGGCAAGGAAGAAGCTAACTCAACAAGCAGTATTGTCCTTTCTGCTCTTCCCTGCGGTGGTGAAAGTTACTCTTCATGAGACACCGGTGGAGGTTGAAAAGTCTTCTCAGAATGAGGTTGCAGCAGTTGCATCACTAGACCCAGAGGTGAACGAGGATGAATCTGCAATTCCCATGGAGGAATTGATCAAATCTGATCTTTTCATCTTAAAAATGACCGGGTCAGGTGTTGAGGGACGAGCCAGACGGCTAGGTTGGCCACGTATTCACTTTCACTTTGAGGGCAGATAGAAGAGTGCGTTCTAACTCTTTGCTCACAGCTCATTTTGTTAAATAGTTAAATCTAGAGTCTAAAATGTCTAATAAATAAAGAATAAAGAATAAAAAAAAAAGAAATAAACCAGAAGCATCAGCAGGTCTCTTCAGGTTGCTCTGGATTATTCCTCTAAGAGCCTCATGACATTTTACATTTAGAGGAACATTTTATCTAAAGCTACGTGTGTTTTATCAGTATTCATCCTTCATCTGTGTTCTTTCCTTTCCTTTTTATTCATTTTAAACCATTTGAATACTGGATATCATGTATTTATAATTATTTTATTTTTGTTGTTATTTTGTTAATTCATTGAATTCATATTAACACAAGTGTAGCTACAGATATGGTGTAATTTAAGCATTTGGTAGACAATTTTATCCAGAGCATACAGGACATGCATTTTATCCTAATGTATCTACAGAATTCAGAACCCAAATCAAATTATAATAATTATTATTTTTATTACTGATATTATTATTATTTCCTTTTCTTTTATATTTATTTTAATTTATATAAAATAAATAAATAAAATTTATATAAAATATAAAATTTATATAAAATATGCAATATATAATTGCATATTTATGTCCAGTATGTCTTATTTATTTAGTTTATTTCCTTGTATATTTTATTTGTCTCCTGTTTTACAGTGTCTTCATCATGACCAGTGTTTAGGAAATGAGCTATATAAATAAATTAAAAAAGTATTTTTTTCCCTTTTCTTTTCCAATTTTTAAAAATTGCATTATGTATGTATATATTAAATATTTATTTCTAATTATCATTATTAAATGATTTAAAGTATTAATTTTTAATTATGTTTTTTTTTTTTTTACACAACCATATAAAGCCGAACTGTGCACAAAGTGTGCTATACAAATAAATGTAACACTGCCGTAAAACAACCGGACGCAGATTTTACTTTCAGTCTCCATGTCTACTTTTTACAGTGCTGTATTCAGGCAAACCCCTCCTGACCCTGTGAAGGTGTCACTCACCCTGCTGAGCTGCTCCAGCAGGCGATGGTTTTGTTCTGACAGCTCACTGATGGCTCGGCTCTTGTCGCGGTCGGCCTCTCTCAGCTGCACCTGATGTCTCTCCAGCTCCCCCTGCAGGTGTTGCACATCTGTCTCCAGCTCCGCCACCCGGCCTTCCCACTCGCCCTCACGGCTCTCCAGACGTCGCCGCAGCTCATGCTTCTCCTGCTCCAGGTGCTGAAAGAGGAAAAACAAGGTCATTCTCATACATTTGCCAGGTTGGTGGCATCAGGGCATTAATAGACATTTATAGTTGACACTAGAGGTTAATAGGGTAAAAATAAAATTAACTGATAAGTATCATAATAAGAAGGATGTACTATACTGTAGGGTGATAAAAGTAAACATTGGTTATTGCACATATTTTTGCACAACTATTAACTGTTCATGAGGTAGATTGTCTGGGTAATATGAGTAACAGGACTGTAAATGAAAGTGCATGCAGTTTTTTTATCTATCAAGAATGCATTAAATTGATCAAAAGAGTCAGTAAAGACATTTATAATGTCACCAAATCTTTTTATTATGAATAAATGCTTTTTAAAAATAATTTTTTATTTTAAAGGATCCTGAAAAATACAATGTATCAGTTTCTGCAAAAACACAAAGCAGTAACTATACTGTAAACTATAGCTGTAACGGTTCCTGCCGGCTGGGGCTTTCGTATCTGTCTGGGAACGCTTCTGCTGTTGTGTTACACATTGGACTCTATAGCACTTGCGGGACTCAATCTCCCATGATGCACCCGTCTGACTTGTCAATCTAATCATTATTGCTCATTAGTCTCTCTATAAATTCTAGTCACACCTGTCATTTGATCGCTGGGTGTTAGAAGCTGGATAGTGAGTTCAGTTCTGAACGTTTTTCTGTCCTGCCTTGTGGTACCTTTTGACTTGGATTGCTTATCTGTTTTGGATGTATCACCGCCCGCCTGCGAACATTTGATTTTGTACCTTGACCTCGGTTTACTGCCTGCCACCTCTTGTTTGTTTGTGGAAGCCTGAACAGCCTGGCTATGTTTTTGATTAAACCTGTTCAACTGCAAATGGATCCGGACGTCTCTGTCTTTCCTGTTGCAGACTCGTTACAATTGTGGCATTAAGTAATTTAAATAACACCACCCCTAAATATCAGGAAAAACAGCAGCATATGATTGGTCCCCTTATATTTTGATCATAAATTCTCAGAAAAAAATGTACAAAAGCTATTACTGGGGTGGTACCCTTTCAAAAGTAGTAAATTGCACTATTTAGGTGCAACAATGTCCCATTTAATTATTAATAGTCATAAATATGGATTTTGAGAAGTTACCACCCCAGCTTTTGTACCTTTTTTGTATGGTCTTTAGTGGGAAGAATAAGCTGTAGTGTTAGTCCATAACAGCCAGCCATCTGAATTTCATGGTCTCAGACATAAAGTTCTGATGTCATAAAGGGTCAGTCAGGTTGAGTCCCGGCGCCTCTGAGAGCTCTCTCTATAATTGCAGAAAATGAAATCTGGCACTGATTAAGGGCTGCGAAATCCACTCTGAAGGCTATCAATGCAATTAACTCTTAGAAGTCATTTCAGTGCTGATTATTTGCTTTTGTTAGAGGGTTAAGCTTTCCTCAGAAAATTTGAGAGAAGGAAAAATAGCAAACTAGGACGTGGATTAAGACAAGTGGTTTAAGTCAAAGATGTGAAGCGGGCAGGAGGGACAGTTGCATGGAGAAGCGCCAGGAATCTGTCGCGCGTCTGGCCCTCAGATGACTGACAAGAGCCAAAGCACATTAGCTTTGCTTGCAGCATCGCTGAAACGACCATCAGAGCCCGTATAGATCTGAACCAGATTCAACTCAGTCACGCAGACGGTAATGACAGTAAACAGCTCTGCTTCTGATGATGGCATCCACTATCAAAGACATGCTTTTTTATTTTTATGACTGTATAGTAGGGTTTATAATAAGTCATAAAAAATATTTGCATTTGGATTTATGCATTTTTTTTTAGTTTTGAGTACAGAAAGAGTTTTGGGAACTCTTCAGTTGTTCACAATGAGGAAGAAAAGTAGAGAAGAACAGCATGCGACTAAATATGTTCCACTCATTAAGTGATTATGATAGGTCCTGATTAATAATTAAAAAGCAGTTTGGCTGCATACACATGTAAACAACACATGCCTGTGAAATCAATCACAACCCTGGAGTGATAAACAAAGTATTAAATTACACTCTTAAATTGATATTTAAGCAGTAAGTAAAGCACAAGTAAAGCATCCTGGTTGTTTTTCTTTCCAGTTATTACAAATAAACCGTTTCTATTATAAATGAACACATTTGAAATTCTGTACATAATTTGATTTATAACTGTACAATTTGTTATTCTGTCTTTAATTTATGCTTGGTTCTTCTATATCTATTTATTTATGTATTACACATACATAAACCTACTCTTAATTTAAAAAAAATAAAATAAAAAAAATAACAAGCACAGCATTTTTGTTTGGAGGCCTGCTATTAAAAAACTTAATTAAGTTGTATATTGTTTTTAATATTTAGATTTTTATTATAGGTTATTATAAATTATATATAACTTGAAAAACAGCCAGTTTATTAAAAAGTCTGTATTTAGATATTTACAGTGGGCCTACTTGTTTGTATGTTAACCTAGTCGTGATTCATGCACTGAATGTTGATATCAACGTCGCAGATTTCTTTTATTGACAACTATGAGTTGAAACAAGTATTAAAAAGCCATGCTTGTTCGCACAACTTGCAGAATCCAATGGCAGAATTGTTAGAAAGTCCCCAAAAGTTTGCTAGAATGCAAGCAGTTGGCAGAATTGTGAATTAGGTTGAGAAGTGTAGAGCCTCTCACCTCCAGTTTGTCGTTTAAATCCTTGGTCATTTTGTCATATTGCGTTGTGAGGTCTTGGTTTCGTTCAAGAAGAGCTTTGCCCAGTTTAGCAGCGAGGACCAAGTCCTTCTCTTTCTGCCGGAAGAGCGACAGTAGGTCAGAGTCCTGTCCGCTCACAGGTGTCTCTGAGGCGGATACCTCCAGGTCCTCCTCCCGCTCGCGGGTGAGCATGGCCAGCTCCTCCTCCAGAGCCATACCGAGCCCCCCTGAGTCGGTGTGTAGCAGCGTGAGGGTCCGGTTTTCCGCGGCGGACTCTGGCGAGTTTTGACGGCTGGGATTGAGCGCTCGGTCCATGCGGTCGCTGTCCAGCTGCGGTGGTGCTGAAATCGCGCTGCGCAGATCGAGGCAGGACGCGAACATCGCCTCAATCACGACAGATCGAGCTCTTTAGACCCGGCGAGCCCGCTTTAGTCCTGGGTCCAGGTGACCTGCTTGGCTCTGGGTGGGTGATAACGCCATGGAAAAGGATAAATCGTATCCAGTATGATTATATGCGCTTTATCTGTTCTCCGGCGGCAATCAATTGATTACTGAGCCCAATATAATCCATCAAGCCTCGCCAAATCAGTGTAAAACCCTCTCGGGATGGCTGATCTTCACCTTAACCCCCTTGATGATCACCGTCCAGTCGTTGTGTCCACTCCAGAGCACCGGGGTCCCGGTTATTCCCCATTATTGTCGCCCCTCGCTCACATCCCTGGCCTATAAGACACACATATACACGGATTGCTCTCGTGCGCGAGCCTCTCCCATCCCCGCGCGCGCTCTCTCTGCGTCCATGACGTCAGCTAATCAACCTGCTTCTCGTAGCCGCCCATTGGTGGATTGTGATAACGCCATATGCTATAGAAGAACTGGGTGAAAGACATATGAATGTGGCTGGTGTGTTGGGGAACACAGTGTGTTCTGGAAGGTTAATGACCTTTCATGGATAAGGTCAAAACTCGCTTTTTCATAATCTGTTTTTTTTTTTTTTGGTTAACACCATTTGATTTCATTAAAGATTTTCAGCTTTAAAATTGTAATTGTATCTTTGTGGATTGGATGATATAGATATGGGCTGTGATGTTTTGTAGTTTATGATTTTATAGTTTATATTTATGGTTTATACAAATACACACAGAAACACACATAGAGACACACATTGGTACCTTTGTGTTAATAAGTGTATATACTTTACAATAATGAATGAAAAGTGTTCATTAATAAATAATTCATTTTAATGTATAATTATACAACATTATTGAAAATAATCGACTAAAATTATTTTAATTATATAGCAAATAAAAAACTAAGGAAATTATATAAATACATAAATACATTATTTCTTTTATTATTATAAATTTTTATTATTATTTTAATCAATAAATGTTTTAAATGATATTTAAGATTTTAATGTACCAATTTATCCAAATGTACCTTTTGTTGTTCTGCATTTAATTATTTTTATATTTAAAAAAGCATTACAAATGTATTACAGTAATGAAAATTTAATCAAATTTATTATTGAAATTAATGTGACTATCAACAAGCTCGAAGCAGATCAGAGAGAAATGTACTTAATTAAAGTATTAGCATGCAAAAAAATTAAAAAGTAAATAATAATAATATATAGTTTTTATTTGTTTGTTTTGTATATTTTATTTTTACAGTATATGAAATTTTTGTACAACATACATTAAAACAACATCAATAAATCTACAGCAATGAATTCGCAAACACATTAAGCTGTTCTGTTTTGTGTATTATTTGTTTATTTAAATATTACATTTAATAATTGAAGAAATATAGTTAAAATTTAAAAAAACCGTTGACAACTGTCAACAAGCATGCTGAATGCAGTGTAATTATCGTGATGAAAGCACACATTCATGACTTCAGTCATTGTTTTGAAGGGGGTTTGACCTCATTATTACAGCATGAACATATAAACACCAGATTACAAACATTCAGATTACTAAAAACATTCCACAGCAACAGAAGAAGAACATCTGCAGGGAAGCCAGGGTTGCCTTCCACCCCCTTTAGCACATCTCTGTGATCTGATCTGCTTGAGTGTCCGGATCTAACGGATATCATTTAATCTCATCTCACAGTATTGAGCTCCATCATGGTGCTTGTTTTCTAATGGTTCAGTGCTGCTCCTGTAGCATGTGATGAATGTGCTTCACTGAGACATGAAGAATTGGTGATTATTGAGAAACAAAGACTTCACTTGTGGGCCATAATATTGACATACAAAGGAAAGTGGGTCACTCATTCCAGAGCACAAACCCTCTGATCACTGTAGGGCCATTTACTGAAGGATGAATGGGAGAAACAACATGTATGGAGGAGCTGCGGGGGATTGAGGCTGCGTTTGTAATCCTTGTGATTACAGTCGCTCACATATGAGATGATCAACCTGCTCAGCTTTTGTTAAGAGTTAGTTAATGCGCTGCAAAATGGTTAGCATTATACAAATAGATATGACAAGATATAAGCTTATAGCTTCACAAAGCACGAAACTAACCAGTCAAGTGAGGAAAGAAATAAAGGTAACATTTTACTTGAAGCTTTTATGTAAAATGCATTATAAAAGTAGTCGTTTTAAATACATATTCAATATTTAATTTAAAATTCATTTAATTATGTTATAATGCAATAATAATGTTTTTTTCATGAATAATTGCTACCAAAGTTACAGTGCATTGTAATAGTGCCATTTAATATGACATTGGTTATTTGTCATGTTATTTAATAAAATACACTTTTTAAAAGTTTAACCATAAATACATTAGATTATTAATGTTACACAATTATTAAGTATATTATAAGATGCATAATTAATGCATTAACGTGCATTTATAATACACTGTAAGGCTTGTGAAGTGAAGTGTTTCAGAAATAATAAACTACAATAATATCAAATAATAACAACTTCCTTCATTTGAAAGATAAAAAATAAACTAAATATTAGAAGAAGAAAATATATATATATATTTGTGTGTGTGTTAGTAAAGTTAACATATAAAGGAGGGGAAAAATATATTCTCTTCTTTTATTTGTTTTTGAAAATATGGTAATAACAACACAAATAATGTGTAAATAGGCAGATTAAAATATTAAAATATTAAAATAAAACATAAAAATCAGACAAATAGAAAGTACATTTATAAATAAATGTATTCTTTCTGGATAAAAATTAACATATGCAATTGGAAATAACAACACCTAAACACAACAGTGGCTAAATAAATATAAATAAATGTTATTAGTCCAAAAGGCCAAATGTTATTGTTGTTATTTATTTATTTGTATTTGCAAAATTGTATATAAATGCTGATTGGTAAAATCTAAACATTATACATCACACAAGTTTTCTATTCTAAACTCGAAGAACAGACTCGAAGAACAATGCTGCCATCTGATGGGAATCAAGTGCGTTTCATAAATTCTAGAAATTGCTGAATATTTTTCTTGTGGATCAGCCTCAAAAGCGCAAGACTAATACATTATTATTTATGAAAATAATTTGAATAATTAATATATCGCCTTAATAGGTGCACCAGTAGGCAACATCCTACTCTAAATGCATGCTAAATCTATACATTACTAGACATTGAGTTGCATCCATGCAATTAAAATATCCAACAGATCCTTTACTTATGCTGTTTGGCAATAAGTGAATCAATTTACATATCATTTTCAGTTTAACGTTATTTAATTTGATTTCAGAGCTTGTGTTCTGTGCTCTTGAAAACTCTGGAGGACAACAGCTCTTAAACGTCCTGATGATTATTATTCCGGTCTGATTGGTTTCTGATGCATTTGTGGAAGCTCTTTGCTGAATACATTAGTGTTTATATAATGCTCTGAGTCATAGTCCTCAACTAGTGACTATCCCACGGCTCTCTTCTGCAGGACTGAGAGAAAATACAAAGACTTGCAGTGCTGTTACACAATCCATACACAGTCCACACTTTTGTATATAAAGAAGCATATATTAAAGAAGCCTTCAAATACACAACATTTATTGCTTATGTAAGAACTTCAATATTCCTGTGCAATTTCTTCCCAAACCAATGGAGGGAGCTGAAGATCATTTATGATTTCATAACGCTCAGCCTAATGCTGTTACAACTTTCATACTAAATGATATGCTTCACTGCTGGTAGTTACTGTAATAAGTACTAATGGTCATAAGTGGTTAAAGTCAGTCTTCCAGCCTGCTACAAGCTAGTGTTTAGCTGGTTAAACCTAACCATCTGATAAAAGTGTCTAAACCCTATGAATACCAGCCATCAGTCCATCAGGGTCAGACTGGGAGACCGGCTCAGACCAGCAAACCATCTTAGTCTGGTTTAAAATTGTAATTTTATCTTCCAGAGAATTTATTCCCAGTCAAAGTCAAACGACTCACATAACATACAAAAGTAGTAAAAACCAGGGGCAGGGCCAGACATTGTAATCATTTGGGGTTTGATTCTCGCAGGGTCTTATGAAAAGACTATCTTAGGTCCTTTACAGGTGTCAACCTTTTTTTAAAAACCTGTTGAAAAAAAATAACACAACCCTGCCCAAAATCATAAATAGAAAATATAATGGATTTAATGGTTATAATGAGAATTGTACTGGTTTTAATGCAAAGTAAAATGGTGTGTACTGGTATGTGATGGATTCTATTGGTGGGATGTTAAAGCCTATTGGAAAAGTGCCCAAAACACACTACAAAAAGGAATTTTATAATCGTTTTACTGGAAAAAGTCATACAGTAAACAGATGGAACCCAGTAAATGATCATCCCATCCATATACCATAGTGATTGTAGCCAAAGCTAATTTGTAACGCTTGTCCCTAAGGGTGCTTTAATAAATTACAGTTAATGAATGATGCAAGTCACAAGCTTGAGCTTAAATCAGCAGATCCAGTGTAAATGAGTCACTCAGCTGAATCAGTTTATTTGTTCATCCTTTTAAGGCCATGTTTATGCTACACCACCTCATACTACTGGTTTAGCTCAAGTAGTTTTATGAGATTAATAAAAATATATAATGTTTGTAAGCAGTGTTGGGGAAAGTTACTTTTAAAAGTAATGCATTACAATATTGCGTTACTCCCCCAAAAAGTAACTAATTTCGGTAGTTAGTTACTTTTTATGGAAAGTAATGCATTAGGTTACTTTTTAAGTATGGGCAGAGCTTGAGTGTTCTTCTTATTTCAAAGACAAAGCACACCAAAAAGTGTCACGAATAAACCATAGGCTGAAAAAAAGTAAATTCGCATCTGTAAAGTAGAATACAGGAGAAGAAAGTTCAATACTCTTCAGCAATCAAAAAAACAATGACGCACATTGTTTTTGAAGTCATTGTTGTAGTAGTGGATCGTTAAAGGTCAGCAGCAAAGACATTAATTAATAAAATAGGATTTGATACATTTATGCCATTTAATTATTGCAGGATTATCATATTCTAAGTTTATGTTAATTCGTTTTGATGTATACTAAATCTGTTTTTGAGAGTGAGATGAATGAATGCATTCACATTTAGTCTAGAACTACACTCGTACGTAACTCGCGTTACTTGTGTTACCCCCCCCCCACACACACACTGTTTGTAGGTGCAGGAGAGGTGTGTCTTTTATTTTGAAATGGTCATTTCCGGTTTGTTTCTACATCGCTTTGGCCAAGGTGCGCACCTGTTAGTTTTCTGTGTGGGTGAGTAGCTGGAGAGCTCACTGTTTTTTATTCTTTTCCTAGAGTTATAATGCTTTGCCGTCATCATCTTTCTTTGTTACTTTCATAGTTGTGAATAAAAGCTTGTTTATGCATCCAAACGCTTCAATTTTACTACTTAATCTCTTAGCGGATACGTCATTGGACGCCGCTACATTTAGTCAACAGAAAACGGCACTCTGGAAAAAGAAGAAGCGCCGGCGTGCACACAAACAATGACAAGACAAACAATGATCCTGTATCCTGTCAGCTGACGAGGTATGTTAGCGGTTTGCTATGTTTGACTGCAACATTGTTGCGTATTTAACTTGAAGACGCACTTGTTGCCATGAGAAATTTGTGTATTGTCTCGTTGGATGGATTACGGTTGTGAATAAGATGCAAGTTTGTTGTTCAGAAGTGAGTTCAGTGTCTGGATCCTTGAAATGTTTGAAAAAAAACTATGCTTATGATCATTCGGTGTGTAAGCACAAGGACTGGTTTGTGGAAGATGTTGAACGATGGTTGAATGAGACCAAGAATTTGAGTCAAACAGTTCAAACAACAGATCTGAAGCCTTTGATTTTCACATTTTGTTCAGAGAGCAACGGATGATCTGGTTGAACATCAATTGAGTTGTGCTTCTAACATCTAACATAAACCTCTTTCAAGTGAACATCAGAACCTTGAGGCTAAGATGATGTGGAGATCAAAAAAAGATCATAAGGATCTATACGATGCTAAGACTGTAGACGTTGTCTGCAATGACTTTTATGTAGACGATTGTTTTGTATCTGTGCCTACAGATTCAGACGCTGTGCTGGAAGTCTCACGGAAATGTGTAACAGAGGTTTTATGCTTAACAAAATGAATAAGTAACAGCCGCACTGAGGAAAACGGAGATAAGAAAGTAAAGAATTCGGATCTAGAGCATGACACCTTACCTTTGGAAAGAGCATTGGGAGTGTTGTGGTGCGCTGAATCTGATGTCTTCAAGTTCAAGCTGACCATTAAGGTTTGAGAAGGGGGGTTTTCTCTGTCATTAATTCCATCTATGACCCTCTTGGGTTTTTGTCTGCTGTGATTCTACGTGCTAAAATGATCCTTCAAGATCTGTGCAAAGAAAGAATTGGATGGGACAGTATTATTCCTGCAGTGTATGCTCCGCAATGGACAAGTTGGTTGGAAGAACTCGATGAATTGGAGAAGTTTGAGGTCCAAAGGTGAAGTTACATCTGCTCCATTGCATTATTTTTTTTGGATGCCAGTGAGAGAGGTTATGGAATTGTATCCTACCTTCTTCTGAAGCTTAGTCAACAATTGGTTCATTCATTCCTCCACTTCTGTTCTGAGATATATTTGAAATGAGACGTCACGACTCAAATGCTTTGTAGCAAATCGAGAAATTCGAAAGGCTTCAGAAATCACACAGTGGAGGTATGTGAATTCATCCAGTAATCCAGCTGATCTAACATCTAGGTAGTAGGGTAGATTCACTCTTGAAAAGCCAGATATGGATCTTTGGTCCTTTATTTCTTGTTCGACCAAAGGAGGAGTGGCCAATAGATCCTACAGATGTGGATGCAATGACTTCTGGTGACCCTGAAGTAAAAGAAAGTGTCCTGGTGAATGCTTTACAAGTTCATGAAGAATATGATTTTATGTCATTCTTTTCTTACTTACACTGATGCAATGTGTGCAGTTACTCTGAGGTAATTGTTGTCTTACTTTCCTGTCAAATATTTTGTTACACTGCGCATGCTTGAAATGTGTTAAATAAATTGACGTAATTAACGACAAAAAATAATTAACGTCGTTAATGCTTTATTTTTGACAGCCCTAATTGATAGTCAAAATGAACACAGCAAACAGAAGAAGCAGGTGAACACAAAACATGTGAAATGTGCTGAAAAGATTGACTCCTGTAGCAAATCCATGCGTTTTTTTTTGTACGATAAATATCCATATTTCAAACTTAATAAGCACTTTTCTCTCACATCTTTGCTGTCTGTGGAAACCGGAAGCAGTCCTGGCGGGTGACGATGTATGCGTCACGTCATTAGTGGTTAACATGGAGAGAGAACCAAACAGAACAAAACACCAATCATGAATTAGAAGCACAAACCAATGATTTGTAAAGAAAAATGTAGAAGGATTTTGATACAAGTCAAGAGGAGACTGGCTTTCCTTCGCTAAAGTAAGGGAACGTTGTTTCTTTTAAAACTACATTTCCCAGAGGCACACGCGCAATGCGTACATCCGCCAGGACTGCTTCCGGTTTCCACAGACAGCAAAGATGTGAGAGAAAAGTGCTTATTACGTTGGAAATATTAATATTTATCGTGAAAAAATTCATGGATTCGCAACAAAACTAATTAAGAGACTCAAAAAAAAGTGCCAGAAGTGTTTCTTAAAGTTTACATGAACACTGAACATATCAATGGCGCACACATTCGCCATCTATCTGAAACACTTTGAAACAGGAACTTGAAAAAATTAGTAAACCTTCCACACGTCTGATTTAACCTGTCGCTTGATGACATCATACGCCAGTTTGCATATTCATCACGTCAGTGCGTCATGTTATCTTGCTTCTCTGTGTCACATAATGTTATTCAGTGCACCCTAATTCTCAATATAACTGTTTTCACTGATATATTTAATGGTTTCTGTTTCAGAAAAACAGAATGAATATGAAATAGTGACTGAAATGCACCCCATTATAAGACCTACTGAACTAGCTCTACCTTACAAGATGTTAATCTAGATTAAAATCCTTATTTATAATCGTTTA
>JAUMHR010000055.1:1484800-1495174 GCA_032361145.1 Enteromius fasciolatus
AGACAATGGCTGTGCTGTGATTTTGGCTCTATTAGCAAGTAAAATAGAGTTAGAAGCAACATAATATCTATTTGAACTGAAAGCCCTGCTCCTCTCAGCCGCTCGCTGAACAGAACAGACGCAGAGAGAGGTGTGTGCGCAGAGAAAACTAGAACTTGCGCTGGCGTGGCACTGCCTAGCTGAGGTTTGTCCAAGAAGCCTCTAGATTTGTCGCTTGTCGCTTTTAGGGAAACATGTCACTAAATATAGAGACAAAGTCGCTAAGTTGGCAACACTGATCTGTATTTACCACAGACCGCAAAGAATGATGCTCATGCTTGGGCTGATGGGAATTGTAGTTCCCGCTACTTCAAGGGGGTAATATAATCCCATAATATAATGGCAGGGAAAACACTAATATATTTATATTACTTTTATGCATTATATGTTTCTTTACAAGGAGTTGTGGTTTCTATAAGTTAAAAAGTCTAGTTTTGTTATATAGTGGACTAAATTATTAATTTATTTTATCCCTTTAAAGGTACTTGGCATATCATCCCAGAATGCCATCTGACAGCCAAACAATCAGTTTGGGTGAGTATGAGTAATATCTTTTTTTTTTAAAAAGTCATACTTGGTAGGATGCTGTGCATCATAATTGACATACTGTGATGTAAATGGGAAATGATGTAATTGCAGCCCTAAAACAATCTATTCTTAAAATATGAAAAGAAATGGCCCTTTTTCCCACTGTCCTCCATTTCCCTTATAAATACTCGTTTGTCATTGGCTCAGATAACAGCAATAGCCTGTTGCCTGGTAACATTGCTTGTGTTTGAGAGAGAAACACTGCTTTTGTGTCTCTGTCCTTTTCTTTTTCTAACAATAATGTTTATACTACACAACCATCTACATTTCTAACAGTACACCCACCGATGATGATCTTTATATGTAACAATCAGCCTGGGCATTATTTTGCAATCTGTTATCAGTGGAATTATTTAGCAGCTTGATATGAAGCATAATGCAGAAGCTGACAGGAAGCATCACGCCACATGCCAAAACTTTGTCACACTTCCCTGGCTATTAATGAACACTCTCTCCTCAGCCGATAAGTCACGCGATGATGTAAAATAAGCTAGTCTTTCATGAAGAAATGCGTCGGTCTTTAGTTGTGAAATTGACTAGGACAACTGCGGCTTTAATGAGTTTTGGCTGAGAATGAATTCATACCAAAGAGTTCCTGATGGCAGTGCCAACAGCTGCTAATGAACGCGTTCATTTGCACAGTCGAGTTTGTCATCAATGAAAATAATCCAGCTGTATCTCAGTTAAAGCCAGAAAGGCAGCTTTACTCAGATGCTGGAATCATTTCAAGGTAAAAGTCGGGTAAACTCATCTTAAAGGAATAGTTCATCCGAACATGAAAAATCTGTCATCACTTCCTCACCCTTGAGTACCCTCAAGAGTGCTCTGTTCTGCTGAACACAAAGGAGGATATTCTGAAGGAAGTTTGGACTGTTTTGGTCACCACAGAAGGGAATTTTTTTTCATTTTTGGGTGAACTATTCCTTTAATTCCATTATGACACAGTCATAAATGGTGCAATCATTTTATTTAGCTGTCTAACTTTATGCAGGTATTTAGATAGATGGTATCAGAGGTAGATACTGTAGCGTGATGGAGCAGCAGAGTGCAGTGTGTAAAGAGAGATGGGTAGATAGATCAATAGAGTGTCAGGGAGCATGAGAGATAGAGGGACAGAGAATAATAAGTAGAGCATCAGATGATATGTAGCAGCATAGAGTAGAAAAATTTGAATATTGGTGGAATTTAAAATGATTAGGTGTGCATCAGCCTTATCAGTGGCACAACAGATGAGATGATGATGCAAGTGTTGTTACATTGTAATGTTTTTGCTAGCGTATCCATCCTCGATGAAGCTCTGCTGCGTTGTTCATTCAAAATATTGCAGAAAAATAGAACATCAGTGTGGAGGAAGATCTTATTCACGTCAAAATTGACACCAACTAACACATATTTTGGACATCTATCACTCTTTCATTCACGCCTCGCACAAGAGAGCCACATGTTTAGAATGCCATGTAAAAATAATGTTCAAAAAAACATGTCTAGAGACTTTTTTGTGGCCTTCTTACTAAATCTCATGTTTTTAAATGGAAAAAGGTACTCTGTGATAAATGCTCTTTGTTTTGACTCCACTAAAGCCAAAAAGTAAATGTTTGTAGATATTTAGGAATTATGTTTTGTTTTCATAGCTGTTTCTTTGAAAAATAGAACTGTAGCCAGTAATTCTATTCTGTAACGTGCGTTCCGGGGTGGAATGCTTTTGCAGTACTCATGTCAGCCTCTAGCTGTCAATGCATATCGCATGTTTAGACAATTAATTAATTATATTTTTATTCTAAACCTTTTTAGACATTATGCAGTTTTCTTTTTATAGATGTTATTTTATATTTAATATATTTAATATATTTTATTTATATTGTTGCTTTGAATAAACGTACATTAGCAATGCTCTTGTGACCTCAGGAGAGAAGCCAAAAGAGTTTACCCACTAACTTAAATAATTCCTTTGTAATTCAAATATAATTAGAAAATTAATAATTACAAAGTACAAAATTTGATTTAAGCTTTTTAGCTATTTTGACAGACCTAGAGCACGATAAGCGTCGTGTAGAGACTAGGTAGAGTGTCAGATAGTGTGATAAAGAGACAGCGCTAGATGGGTATATAGAGCGATACATAGAGCATCTGGCAGCATAATAGATAGAGGGACAGGCATGAGATGTCAGAGATGGCGCAATAAACAGGTAGATGGATTGTGATATAGATAGATACAGGTAGACTCTCTGAAAATTCTCTGAATATATGATATGGAAATAAAGACATGCAGCGAGGCAGAAAATTTCTAAATTGGAATCAGATGTGGGAAGAAAAGATAAACATCAGTTGTGAGAGAGAGCTGCGAGTTTCAACAGTGAGTCAGTCTGCTTGTATTACTGTGATTATAGAGAGCTTCTGCAGTGGAGAGAGAGAGAGAGAGAGAGGGTTGTGCACGATTCGCTGTCTTCTCTAGGATTCAGCTCGCTTCCCTCCTCGTCTCAGTGCTCCTCTCTCTTCCCACTCAAGTGTATCTGATCCGTCTCTCCCGCACAACAACTGTTTCTCAAGAACTCAGAGGATGACTCCTCCAGAAAGCTCCAGCCACAGATGCCTGATCTCCAGCTCATGGCTGCCCAGGACGACTCGACACTCTTGGGCTTCCCTCGTGCGGACCTGCCCTCTGTGAAGTGGATCCAAAGCCGAACAGCAGCTCAAGCCGGTGGTCTCCTTTAGAGTGAGTATCATTGACAAGACACGAGTTTGTTAATGCTGTTTACCAGAAAGAGATTAACGCAGTCTTTTGTGGATGTGCATGTCATTGTTTTGATGTAAGCGGTTATTAACGTGCGACTCCTTGTTGCATATTGTCATTAGTGAGGGTATAAAAGCTGAGAATACGTCCAGGTGGCGTCTCAGATGGGTGCAGAGAGAGAGTTGATGCCAACGCTGTCAGCGTGTGAACTCTCACTGCGTGTCATGACACCAGGTCTGTGCAGAACATCACCACTGTGCTGGTCATTAGTAATCCCAGTACAACACAACCGCTCAGATATCAGCTGCTGACTTATTCTGTAGCTATTCCATCAAAAGTACTGAAGTTGAGCGTGTGCATTGATCGTGCTGGTAAGATGCACCACTTTCACCAGAAAATTGGTGACTGGTTCAGAGCATGGGATATTTTGACCCTAGCAACGGCATCGTAATACCTCAGCAGCCACCCAGCAAAATCAAATATTTATCGATTCCTGGCCGTGTAGTTCAGGTAAGCGGCCTGTAGAGTGTTCAGGGAGAAAAATACAGTATGTGGGTGTATTGAAATAGAAATGTATGAGAAAAAAAAGTAGCAAGAAGGCGACAGAAAGGACTTATTTCTATGGAAACAGCACTTTCCTCTCTTTCTCCCTCCTCCCTGCATGCACTGCCACTGAAGATATGGATGTTTTTAAGTTCCCTATTGAGAAGAATCCGATAATGCATTGTGTGCTGTTTGAGTGGAAGGGCATCTACAAATCTTGATCATTTCTTAGATGTGTTAACGAAGTAAAAAGTTGCTCCTAGACACGCCCATTACCGCATCACTTCCTGTGTTTACCTCATTCAGTCTTCTAATCCGGCTGTTGGAGATTTCAGGAGAACCGTGTCTTTCTGTCGCTCAAGCTGTTATTAAGCCACTTAAACTGTCTGAATCTCGCACTGGATTGGCTCTGTTTCAGAACACATGCCCAAGCAAATAGACAAACATTTGGGACTTGAACCTTGCTAAACCTGCTAATATTAGCGTCGTTAGTCAATTCGGTTAATCTCTCCTGCTTTTTTGTTTTAATTGCTCTCATAATTCGAAACCAGAAAGCACTCCTAAATGAGCTTTGTATTATTTGTGGTCGCATCTATTAGACAAAATGCACGCAATACAGGCTCAGCATGCAGAGATCAGTGGCACGACTCTGGAATTATCGATACATGATTTGAATGGCATTAAGGATGTGCAGTGATCCTCATTAACATTAATGCAGAGCTGTCTGTATGTTTGACAGTGAGATGATTTCATGCAGCAGCCTGCGGTGTGTCGTGATGCACGCGCTCGGTAATCCTCGGGAGCTTTTCATCTGCTCTCGAACACGATCCCACACGCACTGATAGATGATTATTATTTTTGAGAATTGAAATGTTATTGATGCAAGCACTCGTGCATAAGTGCTGATCAGGTAAAAGGGCCGTGTGGTCGTGACTGCAGCTATTGTATGGTTACAGAGAAAAACACCAGAAACTGTTATTGTTATCTTTACGCACAGAATGTGTTACTGTAAATGAACTCAGTACATGACCTCGGCGCCTGATCCATGCATCTGTTTGTGTATTCGTGAGGTTACTGCAACAGGCCCTTCAGAGAATCTGTCTGTCTGTTTGTTTGTTTATGTATTTATTATTATTATTTTAATTTATTATTTTATTTTGTTAATTTTATTTCATTGTATTCATTTAGTCTAATTTTTGTGTTCACTTTATTTCATTGCATATTTAGTTCAGTTTTCCTTCTTATTTTGTTCATTTTTTAGTGAGTTTATATTTATTGCTGAATTCATTTATGTATTTATTCTTGTTCATTTTATTTTATTGAATTTTAATTGGCTAATTTTACTAATTTATTTGATTTGTTATTTTGCTTATTATTTTGGTCATTTATTTAATTATAGTTAATTTGTTGTAGTAGTAGTATTTATTTTATTTGTTGTATTTGATGTAGTTAATTTTACTTATTTTGGTCATTATATATATATATATAATATTTCTTTATTTTGTTCTATTGTATATATTTTAATGTCTTGATTATTTATTTAATTTATTGTTTTGAATTTAGCTAGTTCTAGCCACATTAAATAGTGATGGTCAAGTGTCAGACCTGTTGTCGACTTATTAAACATATCAGTTATACCTTATCTGTCAGTCATCACAAGTTCTGGTTAATGCTCTGTGATGTTAGATGATCAGTAATTTCATATTCATTCAGGCCTACGGCATGTCAGTGTGTCATAACTTTTAAAAATATTCTGCTTTGAGAACTCTTGTGATATTCATCCCCTTTGGTGAGAGTTTCTTGTTTTGTTTCCTATTTCTCTACAGCTGAATTGCTCTTATTCCCCCTCCCCAGAGATCAGTATTAGCCAAGAGATCAGAATAATTAAATCATGCCTCATCTTGAAACACTGTGTTGATTTTCCACGTACTAAATTATGCATCCAGCTGGCTTCAGAAGTATAATCATATTTTTGCATGACCATTTGCATGTTGTGGTGATGTAACCCGCAGTATGTTTTATGTTTGGTGGTGTTCAGGAAAAATGCACTGGACAACATGTTTACTGTAAAAATGTTGAACTTCATAGATCATAGAACTTCTAGACCATAATTAAAATGATCTGTTTTTTTTTATTAATTTAAAAGTGGCATGCAAGTGTAGAAATGATGTCATCATCTCATAAATAATATCTTTGAGAATTTCAAACACTGTAGTCACAGGTTTGAGTCTTTTACAGAGTCACGGGACCTTCAGCAGGTTTGACGTGTTTAGTGTGTGTGTGTGTGTTCCTGAAGGCTGCACGTTTCTGTGAATGTGAACACAAGTTCACACCGGTGCTTTGGGTTTGGAAAGCGATTCCATAAGCATCTTTTGGGTTGTGTGTATTTTGTAATCTGTAAGCCTCCTAACGCTGAATTGTAAAGCCTCAGGCTACTGAAAGAAAAAGCCAGAGAGAGCGAGATAGAGAGAGGGAATGATATGGAGGAGTAGTGGTGCTTGTGCTTTTATTAGGAGCTCTTTTCTTCTGTCGTTCGTTTTTTCACTCCATCTCCAAGGATGCCAAGTAGAGAGTGGCAGTTAGAAACAGTCTGTGCATATCTAATATGATTGGGCTTGTTAAAAATAGACTGCACTATACGCTCCATGCTGAGCTCGTATGTGCAGAAAATACTTGCTGCTGTGGTATTCGTAAAGCAAAACGCAGCAAGTATTCGGTATGCCTTCTCGTTCTAGGGACTAGAGAGAATTTGATTAAGAAATAGATTTAATTTTACCCCATTTCTAAATGATTTGTAAACGACTTGTGTGAAGCAGTTCGAAAAATCAGTCTGTCTAAGCCCCTCCCCCTCACTTCTGTGATTGGTCAGATGGCGCGGTCCTTTATGATTGGTCTACCGCTACAGCGGTCCACGGAGCGTGTGCCAAAACTAGCGTGGACACTGACAGTGCTTTCATAAGTGAATCGGGCACACCTCTACGTAGTGAACTTCAGCATTGAATAAAGCATAACACTGTGTTAAGCCATCGTTTATCATTACTTAGGCAACATGTACACATAGCCGGGTATTTAGAGAAATTAATATTTCCTCCCCTCCGTTTTCAATAATAACATTGTGCACACAACATCATTTTCAAAAAACTTGTCATTTATATCAACCCCCATAAATACGCCGTCGGACATGATAATAACTATGCCAAACCTATGTCAATAGGGCGCTCACATGACGTTAAGCATTTTCTGGCGCGTAACCAAACCGCAGGGAAATACCTGCCTCTTCCCTTCATGAAAACGGGGCTTTAAAACTAATGATGAGACACAGACAGACAGTCAAGCTGCATCAATCACAGTATTAGACTACATGAGGCCCACAGCCGAACAACAGAACTAACGTTACAGAAACCGTTGACCAGGACATCTGCAGGGTTGTTACACAGCATAACGTACCCAAATACGTATTTTATTCGACAAATACAAATTATTATTCTTACTTACAGGTAGAAGTTCAGAGGAGCGAGCCGGTCCAAATAAACTGGGCTCTGATCCATCTTTTAAGACCAAGCGTTTGGTCTTAATCTTGTACTCCAAGATCGGAAAAGCAGTCATCAGTAAAATGACGCGAACACAACAAGAGACTGTACTGCTGAGGAGTTGTTGAAAAAATGAATGTTAATCACTCATTATTTGTAGATTCATCTTTCAGAAGGGCGTATAACACAAATGAACTCTCACAGGATACAGTGTCTTCTTCAGATGATGTAATAATCCATGTGGAGATTGTACTGTTTGGGGGCGGGGCAAGTTGTTCGTGGACATTATGCAAATATGTTACTTAGTGACGCGGATCCGTAACAGAAAGATTCAAATTGCTGACTCGTTTAGATGAATGTGAGCCGACTCTTGTTTTTGATGGACAATAACTTTATTTATCGTGCACTGTCGGCGTCACAACTTTGAAGATAGTTTGTTCACATACAGCTACATGACACACTGCATGAACGATCATGATTGAAAAAGCATAATATTGTGTAATATTATTACTATTTCAAATAAGTATTTTGTATTTAAATAAACTTTATTTTCAGCATCATTACTCATCACATGATCCTTCAGAAATCATTTTAATATGCTGATTTGCTGCTCGAGAAACATTTCTGATTCTGCTTCATTTTGTTTGTGGAAACTGTGATACGTTTTATTTTTTCAGAATTTACAAATGAAAAGAAAGTTCGAAAGAACTCGACTGTAAATGTCTTTGCTGTCACTTTTGATCAATTTAATGCATCCTTACTGAAGTCAAAAGCTTGTTGACTTCTCTAAGCCTTCGGACCTAGAGGTTGCTAAAAGTGTAATATATATGCAGATCAAATGTGTCCTGGCATCATGTTTCTTTTTTCTCTTTGGAATCAAATCATGTGTAATCATTTTGTAATTGCAGTGATTAATTATTTGTTGTTTGCTCTCATATTGTTGGAGCCTCTGAGATTTGTATTTACACATCTCCTGGCTTGAAGCTGAAATGGAGCATTTACTGTAACTGTTGTGCTGGTTTTGTGGATGATCAGAATGGTAACTTTTACTAGTAACAGCAGTAGTTTAAGTCATTTTGTTTTGATATGATTCAAATTTAAATGTGGTTTCATGTTATTCAGCATCATCTTTTTTCCTTTCTTCCTTTGTAGAACGGGCACGTTCATTCAGACCTCGTCTTTTAGTCTAAAAGCACACCAAGAACAAGACCTTCAGAGCCGAAGCTTTTCAGATTGCTAGAGGAAGTGCAGTCAATCACACGTAAAGGTATAGTTGAAAGTGAAGTCTTAAGTTAATTTATGGATAATCCAATCCCCGGTATGTGCACCGATGTCTGTTCTTCTTCTTGCTTTGAAAGATGGAGCAGGAGATTTCAAAAGTGCAGCGTAAGATGTCAGACCTGGAGTCAGTACTGCAGCAGAAGGACGTGGAGCTCAAGGCTTCAGAAACCCAAAGAACCATCCTAGAACAAGACTTGGCCACCTATATCACAGAATGCAGCGTGAGTTTACGGTTTGCGTGTGGAATTGTGGCACTATCTGAATTGCGAAGCTTGTTTTGTGAAGCTTCTTTTTGGTTTTGTGTGTATTTCAGAGCTTAAAGCGCAGTTTGGAGCAGGCCCGCATGGAGGTGTCGCAGGAGGATGATAAAGCTTTGCAGCTCCTGCATGACATTCGAGAGCAGAGCAACAAACTGCAGGAAATTAAAGAACAGGTTTGAACATATCTGTAGCATTTTTGATCATTTGTATTGCAGTTTATAGAGCGAAGAGCCCTATAAACCGCAGAAAGAAGTTCCTTAATCTGTATTTTTCTGTTAGCAGATGCTTTTATCCAGAGTGACTTAGATTGCATTAATACATTTAAAGCATTCCCTGATTATCAAATTCATAAGTTTGTCATTGTAAAGTGGTAAGGACATATTTTGGATATGCAGGGACCCTATACAGGCAATAGTTCACACAAAAATTTGGTTTCTTCAATAGATTTAGAGAAATGTAGCATCACCTGCTCGTTGATGGATGCTCTGCAGTGAATGGGTGCCGTCAGAATTAGAGTCCAAACAAATGATATGAACATCACAATAATCCACACCACTCCAGTCCATCAGTTAGCTTCTAACATCTAAGAAACAATTCCAGCATTAGGGTGTTTTTAACTTAAAACTGTTGCTTCTGGTCAAAATATGAGTCTATAATATATAATAATGCTTCCTTTAGTGTAAAAGTAATCTGGGCTGCGTTGTCTCTTGAAGACTTACCTTAACTACAGTTATACCTTTCCTGCGTCTGTTTGCCGAACTATACCTTAGGATGTTGCTGAAGGTAAACCTTCTTAAGAGCGACCTTAGCAGGTGCTGTCCATTGATATCGATGCCTCTGATCGATTGTGCGCTCTTTCCTTGACAGCGGTATTGGAAAAGTATTGAGAAAACAATGTTCTTATAAAGAAGCATTTATCAGGGCTCATTTAAATATGTACATGCAGAAATAAATGTGTTTATAATTTAGCAAGTGCGCAATCCCACACCCTCACGCCCATAAGTGTGTTAATGTTCTCCGTATGCCGACCCACCAGCCGTATAGCGTCGACCTCGATTAAAGTGCATTATAAAACAGAATGCAACTTTATTTTTTATTTTTTTAATTCACATCATTAAATAGATGGCATGGTTTACACCTTTATTGGGAAAACAAAGTCCTCCCTATCTCTTCCCAGTGCATTATTTTTACTTTTTTATTATTTCTTTAATTTTTATTAAAAATAAATGATTTTATAATTTTTCTTTGTGTTATTTGAAATTATAAAAGGGGCTAAGAGGGGGTCTCACCCAGGAAGTAATTCAATGTAGAACTGCTGCTGCGAGTGTCCGCATAACGGTCTCCAAAAAATGGCACGATTTTGCAAGCGCTGCCATAGCTATAAAGTTTACTGCGTAAACTC
>JAUMHR010000055.1:1506836-1516993 GCA_032361145.1 Enteromius fasciolatus
GTTGCAGACGTTTTTTTCTGTTTGCATGCGTCATTTTTAAAATGCAGTGCGTTGAGCTCTCTCGGCCACCGTAGAAACCTCCTCCGCACCAGAGGAGTGCTTGGCACTGCTGAGCGCCAACACTCTTGACCAGCGCCGCAGTTTCAAGCAAACCTGCGTCTCTTCTGCTTGTCAGATGGAGAAGGAGTCTTTAGTCAAAGACAGATTTCTGCTGAAGCTCAAAGTACACCACCAGTAAAAGTTTTTGAAAAGTTTGGAGATTTGTGAAAAATAATTGAAATGTTTACTAGCTAAAATTACGTGACCTCAACGCCTCAACGAGATGTTTAAAACATTTAATTTACTATTTGTATAATCTTCTATTATATTAGCTTTTTAGGGCTATATTTTTATATTTATTTCCGGATTCTAGGTGTATACGTAATCAACGTTTTGTATAGTTATTGCTAGTATACTTTATGATTGTTGTTTATGCCCGTGCCTGATGATAAATAAGCGTGTTGTGTTTTCATTTGCAAATAAAAATGTGTGAATGATTCATTCCTCAACGAAAAAGATGATCCTACGGCTGCACTAGCCATTAGACTATATTAATAATTATTAATTTGCAGAAATAAAATAAAATATATTTAATTAAAAAATTTAAACTGCATTTTAAATTGTGAATTTAATAATAATAATGATGCTGTTGATGATGATGCTGATAATTATTACGAAGACGATGCGTTAATAGACATTTAATATTAATGTAATATTTATTTATGATAAACTTAATATAAATGGTGTTTAGCATCAAAGATGGATTCGGTATTATTCTATTTTGAATTAATATTAATTATAATAAGAATGGTTGTATTATAAAAAATATTTTTTATGTTTTGTGAAAAGCGCTATATATATTAAATAATTATTGATTTATTATATCAATTATTATATTGCATGCAATGTAGGCTAAACACCATTTATATTAAGTTTATCATAAATGAACAAATATTTCTGTTTTTTGGCACTTATAATGTTATAACAGCAATTCTATTATTTGACTGGAAAAGCTTCAAATCAAGATTTAGTTGTTTTGATAGAGAATACATTTACAAAATAATAATGCTAATTAAGTTTTTTATTAATTTTATTTTTATTAGTTGTCAGTTTTTAATCCGTTATCTTTTTTTCAATTAGCGTTTTTACCTTTTAAACTGTTCCTGAGCATATGACACAGAAAATGCACAGAAACATTTAAAAATGTTACGTGTAGTTTTTCTTTCACCAATGTTAAAATGCTTTCTCTTATATTGTAGATTGACTTTTTTGAACTACTCTTTCGTAATGTTTGTTGCTCCTGTCTCAGGTGATCACGGATCTGGAGGAGCAGCTGACTCAGCTGACGCAGGAGAATGCCGAGCTGAACCGACAGAACTTCTACCTGTCCAAGCAGCTGGACGAGGCCACGGACGAGAACGAGGAGAGACTGCAGCTCAAGCAGGACGTGGAGCGCCTGAGGCGTGAGGTGGCTGACCGAGAGATGCACCTCAACAACCAGAAGCAGGTAGAGTCCCCACACACACACACACACACACACTCATGTTTATATTGTTATATTTGTGAGGACTTTGATAGACTTTTATTTTGTTTTTGTATTGTTTTTTTTTTCTATCACCATCCCTACCCTTAAACCTACCCATCACACAAGCCTTTTTGCATTTTGGCACCAACCTAAAGTCCTCACAAAGTCTAAAACTTCAGGTTTTACTATCCTTGGGGTCCGTGGGGACATTTGGTCCTCACAACTATAAACAGACACATGCACACCGCAGCCCACCACAGGGGATTAAACAGATGCTGCTCGCTCTGAGAAGATGTTTAGCTGTCATTAGCGTCTCCAGAATGAGCGTAATGTAAGAATTTAACACATTAGGGGGCTAAAAACATTCTTACCAGTCCAAAATGATTATTTATTAAAAATAAACTACAAAAGTGAAGCATTCCAAATTCTTTTTTATTTCAGTTATTCTGGTGTTTAGTAATGTACTTTAAATAATCATTTGTGAGTCTGGAGCACAAAACCAGTCTCAAGTCGCTGGGTATATTTGTAGCAATAGCCAAAAATACATTGTATTGGTCAAAATTATTGCTTTTTCTTATATGCCAAAAATCCTTAGGATATTAAGTAAAGATCATGTTCCATGAGGATATTTTGTAAATTTACTACAACTTTAAATGTGTTTTTTCTCAATATTTAGATGTCTTTGCAACCTCAGATTCTAGATATTCAAAATGTTCTCTGCCACATATTCCACATACATCAATGGAAAGATTGTTTTTCAGATGATGCATAAATCTCAAGTTTGAAAAATTAACTGTTATGACTAGTTTTGTGGTCCAGGGTCACATTTAGTAATAGTATGACAAGTAATGACATGTAAACTTTGTAAACAGTTTTGAGGTTGGTAAGATTTTTTTTTAATTAATTTTTCTTCTAAAAAAAGACCAGAGCAAAGATATTCAGCAAAAGGGAATAGATCGAAAGGGCAAATTTCTAATTATTTTTTATTTATTTATAAAATTTAAAATAATAAAATTTGTAATGAATTTTAACAAAATTTGTATTTATTTATAAAAATGTACATTTCAAATAAATTAAAGTATCTTAATATATGTGAATTTATATATATATATATATATATATATATATATATATGTATATGTATATATGTGTATATAAAAATAACATTTATTTAAATTCAATAAAGGTAACAGTAAATATGTTACAAAATATTTCTATTTTTAAAAATGTATTACAATTCTTTTAAATGCAAATAATTAAAATTGTTTAAAATTTAAATAATTTAAGTGCGCTCATACAAATCTCTAAACATTTTATATTCTAAACATTGTTAAAAAAACTATAACAAAAAATGGTGCAATGATTGCAGTAGTAAATGACTTATAAAATGATCTAATATAAAGAGTAATTTATTGGGCCTAAATAAAACTTGGAAATAAAAAATTAGCTAATAAAATATTCAGAAAAGCATGACAAACTAAATGTAATAAAATAATGTAAATTAATATAAAATTAAAGCAAAAAGTCACAATGACGTTTTATAATGTTACTAAGGATTTTTCTTAACTGATAATAATCTGAAATATTTCTTGAGCAGCAAATCAGCATATTAAAATGATTTCTGAAGGATCATGTGACACTGAAGACTGGAGTAATGATGCTGAAAATTCAGCTTTGATCACAGAAATAAATGACATTTTCACACATGTATTACAACATGAAATACTTCTGCGTGTACTGCATTTCTGATCAAATAAGCCTTAGACCTCTCTCAAAAACATTAACAAATATTACCAACCCCAAACTTTTGTTTGGCCTGTCATATATACGATGGTCACATAATTATTTATTCCTTGATCTGATTGCTTAAAATGTATGGAAATTTGCATCATATTTGCAGTTTAGTTTCTGTAAAACATTTATTTAATATAGTGTAATTTTTTTCATGATATGAGTGTTTTTGCGGTTTGAAAAGTGATGACGCAACACATGAACGGCAAATCACAGCTGTCCTCCTCGGTGCCAAAACAAAGCTGTTTAATAAGCCTGATGCTCGCAGCTTCCATTGTTTTGCCCGACGATGCCGCAGCGAGCTGTGTGTGTGTGAGGTGATGTAGGCGCGTGGGACGTGTGTGTAGGTGTGCAGTCCTCGCTGTTGTGTAACAGTAGCGGATGGTAATCATAGACACTGGTAGGAGGCAGAGATGTGTCATATTCTCCCCTCTGCCCTGCCAGCGTTGGACTTCACAGGGGCAAAAGCACGCCGGCTATATTTGGAGGCTCTCTCTCTCTCCTTCTGTGTCTTTCTGAAACGTGGTAATATCCAGTCCTGCCGCTGAGATGCACTTCCGAGCACATCTGCCTGATTCAAGACACTCTCGATCCCCCCGACGGCTCTCGGAGGATCAATTCCGATTGGCATCGACTCTGAAATCCGGACCTGCTAATGAAAGTTAAAAATAAAGAATCTGCAGCTTCCTTTCCACATCTATCAGCATAATTTCGCCGTTATATCCTGCAGTTCCTTAGATGTCTTCTGTTGGTTTGCAGCAGATGTGTTGAATAAGTTATCACCGATCTGTTTCCTTTTATCAAGGTTCCTGCCATCATAGAGAAACGGAAATATCTGGCCTTTTTAAAATAGGGATTTTTAGACTTGGAAAAATCGTTAAAAATGATATTAAATTAAATAAGAATTTAATGTAAATATTTTTTGAAAACTTTATATTATTTAAAAAAATGTATGATGACAGTAAATGTGAATGAGATTATAATGATTTTTTAAATGTAATTTTTACTAAAATAAAATATTCAGATGAAATTTATTTAATTTATGAAAACTTCTATTTATATAAATTTCCAGAAAAATCTTTGACATTAATAAATTTCTACAATTTAATCTACATTTTTTTTCATATATAAATGTAGATTTTATTTTAAAGATTTTAAAGTATAAATTAAGGTACAAATTAAAGTTTATTTAAAATTTATTTAAGCTAAGTAATAAAATAATAAAAAAGGAAATGTCTAAATAAAAATTAATGCAAATGAAATGACAATTTTTACAATTTAAATACAGCTTATTTAGAAATTTCAGGGCTTGGAAAAGTGTATTAAATTAATTGAATAAAATCTTTCCTATCAAGCGGAAACTTCTGTAATGAATATAAATGTAAATTGTAAAGAGTTTATTTAAAATTCAGTAAACAATAAAAAAGGTAAATAATAACATTCTAAAAAAACTTCTCTAATAAAAATGAATGCAATTTTTTTTTTATAAAAATGTATTATAATGAAAACAAAATTACATTTCTTTAAAATGTATTCAAATAAAATACATAACTAGTAAAATGTTGTACTCCTCTACTAATCTCGAAAACATTTTATCTGCAAGACGATCCTATTTGTGAATGTATTCTCTCTGAAAATAAGAATGACTGTATCATGATTGCGTATGTTTATATGCTTCAAGTGTGAAAGCATAGAAATAACACATGTGCTTGTGTGTGTAGAACATCGAGACGCTGAAGACCACGTGTACGATGCTGGAGGAGCAGGTGCTGGAGCTGGAGACGCTAAACGATGAGCTGCTAGTGAAGGAGAGACAGTGGGAGAACTGGAGATCTGCCCTGGACGAGGAGAAGAACCAGGCCGAGCGCCGAGCCAGAGACATACAGCGACAGCTGGACAACGAGAAACAGACCAGGTACAGAGAGAGCTGGGTGACGACTGGACACTGTTAGTGCATGACACGGACTACATAATGAACTGTGAGTTTAGTGGGTTTATTATGATGAAAAAGTCAAGTCATCTTCATTTTTATAGTGCTTTATACTATATAGATTGTTTTAAAGATAAATTAGAAAACAGTGATTTAGTGACGCATGTAAATCAGCTCTAATCTAGCTTTATTCAATAAAAACTGTGAACTGAGATCCAAACATTGCATTTGAAAATTCATTTAAAAGTGATGATGTATATAAAATGGATGCAAATATCAATAATAATATAACATAAAATTATAAATAATAAATAAATAAAAAAACATCAGGTCTGTATTATTTCTGTTTATTAATGCAAAATCAAATTGAACAAATATATGCATATATTTAATGCACATAATTACATTATTTCATTACGTATGTTTAGGATATAAAAATGCATATAACCTTACTCCAGAAAAATGTTTCCATTGTAAATTGTCATGATGCATCATTTGGAGAATCAAAAGAAAATTTAAAAAATAAAATAAATAAATAAATACATGTCAAGGGGCTTTTATAAAAACTGCATGAAAACGGCATACTTGGATTAAAAATAACCCCATAATATTAATAATAAAAATGTTGCTATTATAAATGAATGAATGAACGAATGCACATCTTTAATGCAAACAAATATAAATTATTAAATGCTTAAAGTTCTAAATCTGCTGTGATGTTTCTGTATGACTGTTGGAAATCATCAGTGTACAAAGTAAACTAGAAAGTGTTAGAAGTTTGTTAAACAGTTTATTTTTTAATGTCCACAGGGCCACAAGTGCCCATAGTTATATAAGAGTTACATAATGAACGTTAAGTATAGAGATAGAAACACTGAGTAAGACAACACTTCATTGTTCTGTGACTCTCTCTCTGTCTCCAGACTCCGTGCAGAGCAGCGCAATTCTGAGTCTCGTCAGGCTGTTGAGCTGGCAGTCAAAGAGCACAAAGCTGAAATCTTGGTGCTGCAGCAGGCCCTGAAAGACCAGAAACTCAAAGCCGAGGGTCTTTCTGATACTGTAAGTGAGTCGCTGTGAATCAAACATCTGACAACAGCAGTATCAGAACTTTTCCATTTACCCTCTTGAAGTGATTTCCAGAGACAATTTACACTGTTTAGGGACACTGTTATATGACATTATTAATTGTATCTATGTTGTCAACCCTCGGGTGCTGTCTGGTCATTTTTTTGTATTTTTTCACATTTCTGGTATGGAAGGGTACAAAACTTGATAACAGTTGTGAACACACACACACACACACACACACACAAGTAAAACAAAATAAAACAGACATGATTTGAAAAACTTAAATGGTCCTGAAAATAAACTCTTAACGTCATTTTTTAAAAATATCAACCTCTTATTTGGAACACAGCTTGTTTAAATGTATGCGTTCTTAATGTTTTGGAAAATATACATTAATATAAAGTTTAGAAATAGTATGTTTCTGTATTTTTCGTAATAATCTAAAGCTTCTTAAAAATCAACCATTTTTTTTTTTCACTTCAAAAATCTGTCTCTTTTAAAAAGAGACCAAACTTCAGTCTGTGCTACAGAGCATTCAAGATTAACGTTAAGTTTACAAAATCACCAGAAAAATATCAGATATGAAAAACAAATCATATATATATATCAAATATATTAAACTAAAATATAATATACATTTTGTTGAAATATTTTTGTTCACCACATGAACAGCACTAGAGGGTTAAATTTAACCAATTACTATATTCAATAAAAATAAATTAGAATATACCAATAACAAAAAACTGATCAAAGTTGTATGTAACTCTAAATACAAACTAAATTATTATTGCTGATATAATAATATACTAGATAAATAAATATTAATAATGTATATAATTATTATTATATAATAATAAATATTAACTGAATTAATATTGAACTTACTGTTAATGACGTAGATTAATTAAATATTTATAAAAACGATTTAGCGTTTGGAGAATGTCATATTCTCTACACAGACAAATACAATGTTCCATGACATTATGCGATGTTATCATCACTAAAGCTGTTTATTAGGCCAAATTAAGCTCTTACATTATATCTGATGTTGTTGTTTATGCCCCATTTTTCCCTATTATCTTGAATTTTTGGGGCATTTTTGTCACGAGTCTCCATTAATTTCCCACCATGCTCTATATTCATCAGATGAGCGATCTGGAGAAGAAACACGCCATGCTGGAGATGAACGCACGCAGCCTGCAGCAGAAGCTGGAGACGGAGCGAGAGCTCAAACAGAGGCTCATGGACGAGGTGCCTCACTTTATTAGCTCTTACTGTACCACATAAACTAAATAATCGAGCTGGAATCACGTGTGTAATTGTGTACCATAACCTGTGTGACTTTTTCTCTCAGCAAGCAAAACTGCAGCAGCAGCTGGACATGCAGAAGAGCCACATCTTCAGACTGACTCAAGGACTTCAGGACGCACTGGACCAGACGGACCTTCTGAAGACCGAGCGGACAGACCTGGAGTACCAGCTGGAGAACATACAGGTGCTCACTTACACCTGGACCCATGCTTACTGCAGGAGAGTGGCTTTAGTAGCTTCAGGCAGCATTCATGCTGTGCAAAATTATGCAGTTACCTGTCCCCAGATCAGTTGCCAAAATGTAGAGTTTGCAGCCATAATCGTTTGATTGAACTTTGATTTTGAGAGTGATGAATTATACCGTAAGTCGATTCTGTCCTCTGTCAATATTTGATTGGATTTATAAAAGATCTTTAAACTGGAGATTATAACCATCTACAGGCAACATAGCAAGGTGCTAGCTTAACGCCCACTGCATGCTATTTTTAATAATAACACTATTCGCTGCACTCTATACAGTATGTTGTATCAGGATTATTTTAGCATTATCAATACATAATTATAGTTTTTAATCAAGATTTAGATTCTTTTTTTCTGTTTTAATTTTAGGTTTTTGGGATTTGTCAATAGATTTTTTTTTTCATTTGAATAGTTTCTATACATTTTATTTCATTCATTTTTAGTTATTTTTTAGGACTTTTTTTAGAGCTAAACAAATTTGATATTCCTGTGTGTTCCTTCAAGTAAAAAAAAATGGTTTTCGTTTTTAAAAGTTACTGATAAAATATATATTTGTATTATTATAATAATAATAATAATAATAATAATAATAAGTAATTTTTATATTTTATTTGTTAACATTTATTTCAAGTATCAAGTAAAAATATTAGATTTAATATACAGTGTAAAAAAATGACTGATTTTTTTTAAATTTAATTAAATTAAATGGTTAATGGTAAATTCTTGTTAAATTTACAGGGAAGTACCGTAATTGATTTTTCTTAAACTTATATAACTTCTTTTCTTCTTAGTTTTTTTGTATCAGTTTTGTTTATTAGTGTTGTGTGTTACATGTAATGTTGTTAAATGAATGAATGGGTATTGCACATTTCAGTTTAATAATTCTTAACTGTAAATTTAACATAAAATGGTAAAAAAAACATATTATCGTATTTTTCACTCTTTCATTCTGGCAACCACAGCTGCCGGTTTTTTACCGTAAATTTTATAGTTTTTTTTTTACAGTGTGTATATGTATATACATCGAATTGTGTTGAATCTAATCAAAATCGGATTGCACTTATCTGAATACTTTCCATACCCACTGTATGTATGTGTGTGCATGTAATATATAATAATAATAATAATAATAATAATAATGTTATTATAATTTTAACTAATTATTAAAATAATTTGTAATTTTGTTGTATAAATATTTTTATTTATCTTATTCTTTATTAAATGTATTTTTAATTATTTAATTAATTTTATATACATTTATTTTATATAGCTGTCAAAAGTTAGGTCACTTTCACACAAAATTACATTAAATAATGCAAAATATATATCATATTATACATGTTGAAATAGTTGCTGTTTTCCATTCCAAACAGTGAGGTGTGTTCTAATAGCTCTGTGTCTCCCTCTGCAGGCGGCGTACTCTCACGAGAAGGTCAAGATGGAGGGGACCATCACCCAGCAGACCAAGCTCATAGACTTCCTGCAGGCCAAGGTAGAGCACCCCTCTAAGAAGAAAAAGGTCAGAGTCATCCGCTGTAAATTCACTTCATTAACTAATCTGACTAACTGCTTGCTGAGCTGCGCATTAGGTGTCCCTGGAGCTACACGCGCGAATAACCACATACTAACCGCGTCAGAGATCTCATATATATGCATATATACAGAAGCCCTGAGTAAGAGAGTTGTAGAAAGGGACACCTAATCTGAGTGGATCTGCAGGGATGGAATGGCAGGATAGAGTCCTAGCATGTCTGAGGCCGTGAGCCTGGGCGATTCACTTGCTCTTGTGGTTTGGGTGCAGGGGCTGTTCGGCGGCCGGCGGAGAGAGGATCTGCTGGCGGCACTGGCGGCGCAGGGACAGACGCAGGGGCCCACCGTGGCCCCCGTGGCCCCTGTGCCCCTGCAGTACAGCGACCTGAAGGCAGCGCTGGAGAAGGAACGCGCTCGCTGCTCTGAGCTGGAGGAAGCCCTGCAGAAAACACGCCTGGAGCTCAGAGAGGGTGCGACCATCATGCTCTGCTTTTACATTCAACCTTGTTACATTTGAAAACGGCTTGCTTGTTACTCTAGAAGTTACAGTGAACAGGGACTAAAGTTTGGTCAACAGTTACACAAAACAAAATCATGAAATTGTTTTTTTGTACATACTATCAATATGAAATAAAATTAATATGATTACATATATATATATATATATATATATATATAGTAAAAAAAATTATTTGTAACAAATGAAGATACATTTTTCTCATG
>JAUMHR010000055.1:1517013-1537055 GCA_032361145.1 Enteromius fasciolatus
ATATAGTAAAAAAAATTATTTGTAACAAATGAAGATACATTTTTCTCATGTTATTTGTATATAAAAAAAAACATCCTATTGTGACAGGAATTTCAGAAAAGACAAATTTTGATAGTTTAGTTTCTAAATACAAAAGTTAATATTAATATATTTTTATTTGTATGTATGCTGTATATATTTTTTGTAGTTTTACGTGGAAAATTTTTTTGGGTGTAGAAGACTTTAGAAAGAATGATAATGCTGACTATTAATTACATTATATTATAATGTTTTTATAGACTATAAATTACAATATGTATTTATAATATTTATACTTAAGTATTAATAATAGTAGTTTTATTAATTAAGGATGCATTAAAGTTAAAGTACAAATATAGCTTTTAAATAGAATTTTTTTTAAATATTTTATTTTCCACAAAATAATTAAAAAAATGTACAGTATTGCTGTTTCCTCAAATATGTGATTTAAAAAAAATATATATATATATAATACATTTGTATTTTTATTTATCAATGATAAATTAAATGAGTCAAAAGCTTCTGTGCATCGAAGAATAAAGCATCACAGTTTCACAAAAATATTCAGCAACTGTTTTCAAAATGATCAGAAATGTTACTTAAGCAGCAAATTAGCATATCGGTATGATATCTGGGTGATCGTGTGATGCTGTAGACTGGAGTAATGAGGCTGAACATCCCACAGGAATACATTACATTTTACAATATATCACAAAACAGAAGTCATTGAAATTGTAGTAATAAACTTTTTTTACTGCATCAAATGAATCAAATGAATGCATCCTTGGTGAGCTGAAGAGGCTTTTGTGCGGTAGTGTAATGTTTTCAGACATGCTGGTTTTCTCGTCTCACTCTTCCCTCCTCTCAGCAGTTCAGTTTAATAAAGCCCTGGAGCACAGCAGTACTCCAGCCACTCCAGGTTTGGCTCGTCAGCAGCTCATGATGTCCACCAAATCCAACAAATCCCCCGAGCACCAGCCCAGCAGCGCCCTGATATCGTCCAGCTCCGGCCGCAGGAAGGACAACGCCAATCCTGAAGGTCAGAAGCCAGACACAGAGCTTTTGCAACCTTTTTAATATTCAAAACATAAGCAGAATGTCCTTCTTGCCATTTCATCTCATGCAAGGAAAGGGAAATATAATTTAGAAGCTTGTAGGAAAATGATGATTTGATGTGTATTTTGATGCCGTTTCAATATAAGATGAGGACGGGCTCCAGAAATGTTTTCGCTCATGTCTGTCCACACTCACTGTCCTTTCTGTTGTCGTTTCACAGAAATAAGGAGAGTCACTTCTGAAAGTAAGTTTTTACATAACAGGCTCAGGCGGCCCACTCTCAAGAAACTGTGCCATTTGTGCTTGAAATATTAGGATTTTTTATTTATTTCATTATTTACACTTTTATTAACATACTTTATTACAAATACGGATAAAACTAACTAATGTTTTGAACTGTGACATCATTTCTCAAACGTAATGCCAGAAAGGTCAAACCATTATTTTAAAATGAAGAAATTCATTCAAAATAACAGTTTGACGTTCACAGCACACATTGTTTTATTACATAAAATGCATAAAGCATATGTACATGCTGGTATGTTATTATACCTACTATATATATATACACACATAATAAGTATTTGATCACCCTGTGATTCTGCAAGTTCTCTTACTTAGAAATCATGGAGGGGTCTACAATTTTCAGCATAGGTGCATTTCCACTGTGAGAGACAGAATCTAAAAAGAAAAAATATGATTTTTTAACTATGATCACACACAAAAATATTTAAAAAGCATAATATACTTTTGTATATATATATATGACGGTGTTTAGTCATGAGGACACAAATGGCACTGTTTTCTGAGAATGAAGCAGGCGTCTCTCCAGTATCTTTTCTTTCTTTATATGATCTTTATATCCCTGCAGAGATAAGCTCTCTGGCCCCAAACATGTCATTCAAGGAAACGCCTCAATTGCAGTCTTTTGGCCGTTCTACACCCAATATATTGAACCCTTGCTGTATCAGGTCATCATGGTTTGATGGCTGCAGACTTCCACTCAGGACATCATGGAATGATTGTGGACCTTCAAAGCTCCTGCACGCAGATCTGTCAGGACACTGAGCTTATCTCGTATACATGGCCATACTCCTGCTGTATGCCATGCGGAATGCCAGACCTCTGAAATCCTTGCATGCTCGTACCCAAGCTCCCAATGACCGCTTGGACAGTACAATGAGCTGGTTTCACCCTCTGGTAGAGAAATGTTCTCAGAAGAGGACATTTTCAGCTTGCTTTGGCCTGTTTGCATAAGTTATAGTATGGGCATAAAAGACAAAAGATAGAAAGAAGAAAGGTTTTTAAGAAAGTAAATTAGTTTCTTTGATCCTGTAGAGTACACCAGACGTGTGAAGGACCGGATTCATCACAACACTCCTCACCGCTTCACACAGGGGCTCAACATGAGGGCGGCCCGCTGCACCGTCTGTCTGGACACTGTCCATTTTGGACGGCAAGCCGCGACATGCATTGGTATGGATTACATATAGACCATTTCCAAATAAACTACCACTATACTTACAAGTAGGGATGTGCTGATGTGACTTTTTGCACAAATGCAATACCGATACTGATAGTTGCAGAAATCATATAGGGTTCTAATTCTTTTGACAATCGAAATGCAGAAATTATTTATTGTGGTGTTAGTTCACCGCTATAGAAGTTAGGTGCCTTGTGCATCTAAAAAAAACCCAGAAATGTTGCTTCTCAATAGATTGCTGACCCAATCAGAGCCTCTTCCTGTTTTGGTTTAACCATCTTCTCTCTTCTGCTGTAGAATGTCACGCTTTGTGCCACCCAAAATGCTCCCCGTACCTTCCAGCCACCTGTGGCGTGCCCACCGAGTACGCTCTGCACCTGTCCGAGGCTCTGTGTCGGGAAAAGGGAAGCACCTCTGGTCTGAAAGACGTCGGTGGACACATGAGGCTGGAAGGATGGCTGAAGCAGCCCAGGTGAGCCATTAGCCACGAGCATGAACCATCAGAAGAGAAGCTAACACTAAGTGTACATGGAACTGTGGTCCGTGTCTCTTGCAGAAATGGGAAGCGTGGTCAGGGCTGGGAGAGGAAGTACGTGGTGCTGGATGGATATAAAGTGATCACCTACGAGACAGAACCAAGAGATGGTTTGTGAATGTTTTTACTTTTCCCAATGTACACTAGTTGTGTTTGCACATAGCATATTGTTACATATCTCTGCTGGAAAATCTTCAATCAAACAAGGTCAAGCTGGTTTTTGGATAGTGGTAGCTTGTTTTGGCTGAATCTAGGTGATTAGTTCCTCCTGATCAAGTATCTAGACATCTTAAACCAGCTTATGGAGGTCTTCTGGGCTCTCAACCCAATCAGCTGACAAAAGCCCTTTAATGCTTTCGATCCAAACCAGCCTGACCATCACAAACCAGGTTTTATTTTCCAGCGGGGATAAACAGGTGTGGAATGATGTAAAATCTGTCTTCTCAGAGTCAGTGAAGCCGCTGGATGAGTTTGAGTTGTGTCTCTCTGATGGAGACGTGACCGTTCATTCTGCTGTTGGAGCCTCTGAGCTGCCCAACACGGCCAAGACAGGTGACTTTCTGTAGAATTACACGGTACCATGTATCTATCCAATGTTTTTGATTTGCATGTTGTATTACATGTCTGGGAGATGTAATGTATTGTTCTGTCTCCTAACATGCTTGTATATGTTCAGATGTGCCGTATGTGCTGAAGTTGGAGTCGTCTCCGCTGTCAACATGCTGGCCCGGTCAGACTCTGTACCTCATGACCTCAGGGTTTTCTGAGAAACAGCGCTGGGTGGCTGTGCTTGAAGCCATTGTGGCCAGCAGTCGTGGGGCGAGAGAGAAAGCTGAAGCAGACGCTGTGAGTGGGAGGAACCAGAAACACCCACAGACCATTCATAGTGACATTTAAAGAACCGGTGCAATGACATGTAAGGCAGAAACTGTAGGTTTGTGTCTTCTTACCAGTACAGCGGGATGCAGGGAAACATACTGATAATCCTGAAAGCTCTCTAAAGTGCATAAAATGAAAAAAATCACTTTTTTAATATACGGTTCACATCCTCATTCTGTTTTTGGTTCTGTACAGAAGTTGTTGGGTAACTCCTTACTCAAGCTAGAAGGAGATGATCGTCTGGATATCAACTGCACCCTCCCGCTGACTGACCAGGTACATGCGCCGTCCACGAATTACACAATCGCTTTGTATTTTCAAGATTTGGTCATTTTTGTTATGTCTATATTTGTTAAAGCTTGATATCTTGTTTTTGTCATCAGATTGTGTTGGTGGGCTCTGAGGAAGGGCTCTATGCCCTGAATGTGATTAAAAACTCCCTCACTCACATCCCGGGTATGGGGTCCGTGTTTCAGATCCACATCATTAAGGAGCATGAGAAGCTGCTGATGATCGTGGGTGAGCAAACCGCTCGTTTCACAAACCAAAACTCAATGAATTTAAGAGCACTTGCAACAGCCAAAAAAAACATGGTATTACTGTTTTTTAATACTTTAATGAATAATAGTATTATAATGGTATTTCGTACACACATGCATGATGCATGAAGTAGATAGAATAGAATACGAATATTGAAGGCTGCTGTAGGAGGGTCCAACTCCAAGGTTCCTGGCTGCTCTGGAAGGTGTTATGGTTGATGCGGCTACTTGGATGGAGAATTTGTGCTGGCTGAAACCACAAGCAGTTCTGTCTTGGAAAGGTTGATTTGAAGTTGATGCACATGCTGAGATGCGAGTAGCTATAATTGTCAGATCATCAGGATGAAACGCGAGGCAGAGTTGAGTGTCATCAAGAATAACAGTGATATGAAAATCCATGTTTCTGAATGACAGAACCTAGTGATACCATGTAGACCAACAAGAGAGAAATGGTCCAAGAGCCCTGAGGCACCTCGTTAGCTAGATGTTGTTCCTTATTGCATTAATACCATCTCTGTACCACAGTAACAACACAGTACTGTTTGAATTAAAGTAAGTTGATTATGGTGATGTGTTGCAGGGGATGAACGGGCACTCTGTCTGGTGGAGATTAAGAAAGTGAAGCAGTCTCTGTCCCAGTCTCACCTCCCCACACTACCTGAGATTGTGCCGTATATCTTTGAGACTGTCAAGGGCTGTCATCTGTTCGCCGCGGGCAGGGTGAGGCTGCAGTCACCATGTGTTTCACTGCATTGCAACTTCCTCTCTGTGTATTTTTAGTGTACTGTGTTGCATCATGCCTTGTTGTGACGCTCAGTGCAACAAATTTGTACCTTACGTGGTTTGTATCTATTCTTGCTTTAGATAGAAAATGGTCCATGCATTTGTGCTGCGATGCCAAACAAAGTTACAATTCTACGATACAACGACAATCTGAACAAATTCTGTATAAGGAAGGTGAGTGACATTGAAGCAAAATTACTCACGTTAACAACATTTTTTCCAATGTCATTCCTTTGCAAACAACTGCACAAACACACTCGTAATGATCCGTCTCTTTACCTCTCAGGAGATTGAAACGCTCGAGCCATGCAGCTGTGTCCACTTCACCAGCTACAGCATCATCATTGGTACCAATAAATTCTACGAGATTGAGATGAAGCAGTGCGTTCTCGATGGTACGTATGTCAATGGCATCCTGTGGGGCAGTTAGATTGTTTTTAACCTTCAGGTCAGTCCACAATCTACTGATGTCTGATATCTCCTGTGATGGATCGGTTATTGAAAAAGATGCAGCTAGTCATTTCGGTAACATTTGCATATTCCAGGTTGGACCGGCTGGTGGACCATTTGCGACCAGCCACTTATAATTTGTAATTGTGCATTATGTAAACAGCGTTTTGCGTGATGGCCTGTTTTTGGCAGAGTTCCTGGATAAGAATGACGTGTCTCTGGCATCGGCTGTGTTCACTGGATCCTCCCACTGTTTCCCGATCTCCATCGTCCAGGTGTCCAGCACTCCGCAGAAGGAAGAATATCTGCTCTGCTTCCACGGTCAGACACTCATCATGCCATCTCATCTACAGCAAGTTCCTGGTGCATGAGAATATTAGTTGCATGAGTAGTACTTTAAACAAAATCATTAGTCATGTAGCAAGGATGTTGGAAATTAAACATTACATATGATGACAATGTAGTAGTGTGCATAGTACATGCTGTAATAACACTTTAACTGCACTGACTTTTCTTTTTCTGTCTGATAACAGAGATCGGTGTGTTTGTGGATGCTTACGGTCGAAGAAGTCGCCCTGATGATCTCAAGTGGAGTCGACTTCCCCTGACATTTGGTAGGCAGTTTTAAATTCCTAACACTGTGTCAAACATAGTGATGAGGATTTATTGGGATCACTAACTGCATCTTCTGTTTCCAGCATTCAGAGAGCCGTATCTGTTCGTGACCTACTTCAACTCGCTGGATGTTATTGAGATTCAGGGACATGCAGCTCTTGGGTAGGATGTACAGCTACATGCATGCATATAAGACAGTAAAAATAGCTTTGAGTGTGACACTAAGTCCTCTTTAAAACAGGCCTCCCAGTCTTGTTCACCTAGACATTCCTAACCCACGCTATCTGGGTCCGGCCATATCATCTGGTGCCATCTATCTGGCCTCGTCCTATCAGAACAAACTGCGGGTCATCTGCTGTAAGGGCAGTCTGGTGCGGGAGTCTGGGGAACTGCAGAGGACCGGTTCTAGCAGGAGGTGCGGGTTATGACAATTTATTAGAGTGAGAGTCGGGCTTTAAATTCTGAGTGAGTGAGTCACAATTGAAAGTCAAATGTTGTAAATTTGCAGATTTAAACTTTTAAGTTACTACATTGCTTGGTAACTAAAACAGTCGAATTTAATAAAATTATTATTTGTTCCAATTATTATATTTAATCAGGGATTAAACACCAATTAATTTGTTAATTCTAGTTTGTTTGGTGCAGAAAACGGAGCCAGAAACACATCTTAGTGTTGTGTTTGTGGACAGGTTTTCCTAATTATTTCTATAGAAGTTATTTTCTATAGTTTTTTTTTTTTTTTTTTTCATATTTTAAATTTAGTTTGTTTAAAAATGTAGCATGTGCTTTGAATTAAAAACTTGATAAAAATAATAAAATAAAATAATAATGCTATTAGCTAGTAATATACACAACAATTGTCTTTTATATTCTACAAAAAGTCTCATTTTTTGTTCTGTTTCTAATCCCAGGTAATGGTAAACGTCATTTTGATATCTGCTATCTATGGAAACTTATTTCTGCCATGGAAGAAAAATATAAACGAGTTGAAAGGCAACTTCTGTCTTTCTAAAATCTACGATTTTCTCAGGATTGTAAGTTTATGTCTTGCAGTTGTGAGTTTACATGACACATTCCTGACTTTTTTCTCTGATTTCTGCATGCGCATGCAATTCCAAGAAATAAGTCAGAATTGTGATGTGTAAATTCATAATTCAAGAAAAGTCAGAACTGTGAGATGTTAACAGAAAAATATCTGAATTGCCAAATTGAAACTCTGAATTCTCAGGGAAAAAAGTATCACTGTAAGACGTGAACTCAGTTCTAAGGAAAAAAATGTAAAGATGTAAACTCAAGATTTGAGAAACACTTCAAAATTTCAAGATGTAAATTCATGCGAGAGGCATGAAAGGGGAGGGGGGGGGTTGTTGCGGAGCTGCAATGACCCTTTTTTATATTTTTACTCTGTGGCAGAAATAAGCTGTTGTCATGATCATACTGCTCTGTTGTTTAGTGATCTTACCACAGTTAAAGGACTAAAAACATCCCTTACTCGTGGTAAAAGTCACACATGTGGCCTTGAGTTGCTTACTGCTTCATCAATATTTCATGTTCACAAACCGTATAAATCATCTTGTGTGCAGTCAAAGCATCATGCATTTACCCAAATCTTCACAGCAGCCCAAACAAGCGCGGGCCGCCCACCTACAACGAGCACATTTCCAAGCGCCTGGCCTCGGGGCCCGGGGCCCAGGAGGGGCAGCTGCACCGCGAGCCCAGCACCCCTCACCGTTACCGCGAGGGCCGCACGGAGTTCCGGAGGGACAAATCTCCGGCCCGGCCTCTGGAGCGCGAGAAATCGCCCGGTCGGGCTGTGCTAGACAGTCGCAGGGAGAGATCGCCCGGGCGCTTCGAGAGCAGCGGCAGCGAGAGAGACCGGGAGCGTTCGCGCCTTCACACTAGCTCTGTTCGCACCCAGCTGACTCCCGTCAACAAGGTACGCATGAGACACTGCCACGTAAACTGTGTATCCTTCTAGGGATGCAGACATCAGGTTTGACGATGTTCATGCATGCTCAAATGCATGAACATCTGCTGCTTTGTAGTTAAATTCCTTCTAGTTATGGCCTCAAACAGAATGCTCAGTTCTTTTCCCAGTCTCTGGGAAAAGACGTTAAAATCGGCATCGTTTGCAGCAGTAATGATGTTTCTGAGCTGATCTGCGTCAGACAGGGCAGGCAGCCTGTTGAAGTGTTGAAGTGACCTCTTTATCCTGGTGGTGGTGTAGGTTTGGGACCAGTCTTCAGTCTGAGAGCGTCCTGGAAGGATGACGTAAGAGCCATCGTCCACCTCCCGCGTGGATGGACTTGCCCTTTTAACAGGCGCTTCGTAAAACTCTGAACTATATCATCTCATGCCTGTAACCGTGAACAGAGCCATGTTATTCACTCGCAGCCCCAGAGTCTGGGACATTGTGCTGATGTTGTCCATACTGTAACCATTCATGAAGGTCCAGTTTTTTGGGGAAAGACTTTGAAGGAACATTTGGGGTTCAGTACGGTAAGCTCTGTCATCAGTGTTTTGTGGCACTACAGCCATTACTGCAGAAAATGATTTTGATTCTCTTATTTATTTGATGTGAAAATGGTGGTAACCGTAAGACATTTACAACGGAAGTAACCAGAACAGGCACTTTTATGAGTTTAAGGCAAGACAGACACTACAGGCAATTATTTATTTATTTAATTTTTCAAGCACTGGTAAATTTGGCAATCTTGGACAATTATAACTTTTATTAGCATCAGTAGATTTCAATTGTAATGCACTGGCCATAGATGTGGAGTTTTTCCACATCTAAATAATGAATGTTTTCAACATTTCTAAACGTATATATGTAAATTGTTTTTCCTTTTTTTTTTGTTTCTAAATTATGGAGTGAATATAATATTTTGTCTTCAAAATGAGGTCAGTAAATGATGACCGACTTTCAATTTTTGGGTGAACTACCACTTTAAAAGAAAAGTTAATTGCACCATGCTAAAACACACTTTAAAAAGAAAATTGAAAAAATTTTAACTATATTATCCACGTTACTATTGTGGGTTGTTTTCTTCATGTAAACAGGCTCATTGTATCCCTGCGTTATGGTTAAATGGTTAATTAACTGACCTTGACCAGCAACTGTGAGGTTAATAAGCAATTTTATCTCGCATTCAAAATTTACTTCCGTAGTATTTTACTGGAACCACCATTTTTGGTTTAGTTGAAATTATGATCTGTGGTAACTGACAACACACCACAAATGCTGTACATTTACACTGAACCCAGAATATTCCTGCAACCTAACCACGTGATTAGCACATTGTAAATACGGCGATCTCAATTTTTATAGCTAAACGGAACTTGACTGATGATGAAGCTACGAACTCTATTTTTATGCTATTAAACTGTTTGTATAGACAGTTGAAATGGGTTTCCTACAGAAAAGTACAGAAAAGGTTTTATTTCCATGATGTATGTTGTATGCTAATGTGGTAAACAGTCAATATGGCTGCTCTTAATGACAGTTTGTCCAGTTTTTTTATGCTCTATTTGACTGACATTATCGAACCTACTGCACATTGTATATTTTTATGCTAATAGAGTCTGAGCTTGTAAATCTTTTTAAAGAGACACGTCATGTTCTCGCTACAAGTGTCCTTGTGATGTTCAAGTGAACTTATCGTATTTTTGTCGGAAATAACGAAGCTTTCGTCGACACACTCGCACACAGCAGCGGTTCCGCGGGGCTCTTCTGGAAGTTTCTGCTGCTTTTCTGTTAACGGACGTCCTGTTAAGCTGTGACGTGAAACAATGTCCGGTAGCCCTCAGGGTTTGTAGACGATCTTTCTGTCATTCCTCATGGAATTTGAAAACAGCTCAGAGGCTTTTTGAGTTCATGGGTTAATTGTAAGCAAACGCCTGAGTGATCATATCAAACGCATGAGTAAATTCTGACTTGGTTTTGGGACGTCCCGTCATGTACTACTACCTTAATATTGATAATCGATGTTTTTCAACTAGCAAGGCTGCTTACCTTGAACTTTCTCTTTGTATAAAGAAATGAAGCTATAATAAACACTATTAAAGTATGAGCCATACTTCCCCTGGCGTCGAGTCGTTCTTTTGGTCTGTCAGAATCGGAACACATGATCATCACAAGCGCGCGCTTCCTTCATTACCGATTCATCATCCGAGCCAAACCGGGATCGTGGGACTTGACAGCGAAGCAGAGCAAACGGTAAGAGCGTCCAAAAGGTTTGGAAATGCTAATCATTTGGCAAATGTGAGACGACATTAAAAATGAAGTAAAAACCCGTTTCTGATGTAAAGCCCAGCAGGCAACGGAATGACGTCAATGTTTAAGAAAAGCAGATGGATTCGATCTAGAGCGTTTTGATTATTTAAGAAATACATATGTTTATAGATATTTTTTATTTTATTATTCTAATAATCTATGATTTTTTTGTTTGAATTTATTTTATCATTTACTCATTCATTCAATTTGTTTTTTTGTTTACTGTTCCCTCTCTTGTTTGTTATGTGAAACAATTCTTTACTCTGTATTTGAGTAAACAGGAAAATGTGTTTTATCAGCACCTTATGGTAATGCAACAGTATGTCGATCATATTGCTTCATGACTGCTGGGACATTCATGCACTACCTTTGACTCATTGACATTTGAGAATTTGAACTTTGGTCTAATTTCTCACTTTTTTAAACCAAAAACCCATTTCCTAACTTAAACCATTTGCTATTGTGTTAAGGTAGTAAAGCTCATTCATCTTCATGATGTATGATTTACTTTCTTTGTCTGCACAAATTAACAAATTTAATGTAACATTTTTAACTTTGTTCACCATTCATTTTTTTTTTTTATAAAATCTTTTGCATGCATTAAATCATTTGAGGTTGTCTATCATTGATAATATTGAAAGCTGATGTGATTGACTTTTTTTATTGTACTAGTAGTTTTTTTTGTTTTGTGTTTTTTTTTAACAGTTGATAATTATCATCATCTCTGGTTCATTATTTTTAATATTATTGTCTACTCTATCCATCCATCCATCCATCCATCCATCATCTTCCGCTTATCCGGGACGGTGTTGCAGGGGCAGCAGTCTAAGCAGGGACATCTAGACTTCCCTCTCCCCAGACACTTCCTCCAGCTCTTGCAGAGAGACACAGTCCCTCTAGTGTCCTAGGTCTTCCCCGGGGCCTCCTCTCGGTTGGACATGCCCAGAAAACCTCCCCAGGGAGGCGTCCGGAACAGATGCCCATGCCATCTCCGCTAACCTCTCTTAATGTGGAGGAGCAGCGGGTCTACTCAGAGCTCCTCTCAGGTGACCAAACTCATCAACCTATTTCTGAGGGAGTGCCCAATTACCCTACAGAGGAAACTCATTTCGGCCACCTTTATCTGGGATCTCATTCTTTCGGTCATAACCCAAAGCTAGACCGGTCGATCAAAGGAACGTAAATCGGCCGATAAATCGAGAGCTTCGCCTTGAAGCTCAACTCTTTTTTTTTTTTTTTTTCACCACAACAGAGAGGAACATTGACCGCATTACTGCAGAAGCTGCGCAGATCCGTCTGTAAATCTCTTGTTCACGAAGGATGGAACAAGAGCCCAAGATACTTAAACCCGTTCACCTTAGGGTGGGGCAGGCCACCCTTTTCAGGCTGAGAAACATGGCCTCAGATTTGGAGTTGCTGATTCTCATCCCAGCTGCTTCACAGCTGCAAACTGCCCCAGTGTCCGCGGTAGGTCCTGGTTCAAAGAAGCCAACAGGACAACAACATCTGCAAAAAGCAGAGATGAGATCCTGTGGTCCCCAAACCAGACCGCCTCCCGCTCCCAACTGCGCCTAGAAATCCTGTCCATAAAAATAATGAACAGAACCACTGACAAAGGGCAGCCCTGCTGGAGTCCAACAACCACTGGGAAAAAGTCTGACTTACTGCAGGCAATGCGAACCAAGCTCTGCTCCGGCCATACAGCTACCGGACAGCTCCTAGCAAAGGACCCTGGACCCCGTACTCCCAGAGCAACCCCCACAGGACACTGTGAGGGACATGGTAGAATGCCTTCACCATGTCCACAAAACACATATGTGGACTGGTTGGGCAAACTCCCACGAACCCTCCAGTACCCTAAAGAGGGTATAGAGCTGGTCCAGTGTTCCACGACCAGGACGAAAGCCGCATCGTTCCTCCTAGATTTGAGGTTCGTCTATCGGACGAATTCTCCTTTCCAGTACCCTGGCATAGACTTTCCCGGGGATGCTAAGGAGTGTGTTTTTTTTTTGTTTTGTTTTTTTCTCCCCATAGTTGGATCACACCTTCCCCTTCTTAAAAAGAGGGACCACCACCCGGGTCTACCAGTCCAGAGGAACTGTCCCCAACCTCCACTTGACGCTGTAGAGGCGTGTCAGCCAAGACAGCCCCACGGCGTCCAGAGAACTAAGGTACAGTCTTGCCTCCAAGGAGCTTTTTAACTACCTCGGCAGCTCCGCTTCCTCAACGGAAGACGCTTCGGTGGGACTGAGGATATCCTCAAAGTATTCCTTCCACCACCCAACAATATCCCCAGTTGAAGTCAGCAGATTCCCACCCCCACTGTATACAGTGTTGGCAGGGCACTGCTTCCCCCTCCTGAGGTGCCAGACAGTATGTCAGAACCTCTTCAAGGCAGACCGATAGTCCTTCTCCATGGCCTTACCGAACTCCTCCCATACCAGAGTTTTTGCCTCTGCAACCACCTGGACTGCAGTCTGCTTGTCCCACCGGTACCTATCAGGAGCCCCACAAGCCAGCCAGTCTTGATATCACTCCTCCTCCAGCTCCGACAGGCACCGGAGAATTTGCGGCCACAGATTCAAACATCCGCATTGACAATGGAGGCAGAAAACATAGTCCACTCGGACTCAACCTCCCCCGGTCTCCAACCTCCCTTGGGATCTGGTTAAAGCTCTCCCGAAGGTGGAAGTTGAAGACCTCCCTAACAGGGGGTTCTACTAAGCGTTCCCAACAGATCCTCACCGTACGTTTGGGGCTGCCGAGTCTGTCCAACTTCCTCCCCCGCCAATGGATCTAACTTTCCACCAGGTGGTGATCAGTTGACAGCTCCGCCCCTCTATTTACCCGAGTATCAAAGATATTTAGCCGGAGGTCAGATGAAATGACCACAAAGACGATTATCAACCTCCACCCTAGGGTGTCCTGGTACCACGTGTACTAATGGACTCCACTCCAGGTGTCCTAGCATCGCCCACATGAGCGTTAAAATCTCCTAGTAGAACGACGGCGTCACTGGGGTGAACTCCAACGCATGGCTGCCAAGCTGGGGGGCAAGCCAACACCAGCCCGCCACCTCTCACTGGGGGTCACTCCAGAGTAGTGGAGCGTCCACCCCCTATCGAAGAGTTGGGTTCCAGAGCCCGAGCTGCGCATGGAGGTAAGCCTGACTATCTCTAGATGGTACCTCTCAACCTCCTGCACTAACTCGGGCTCTTTCCCCCCCAGTGAGGTGACATTCCATGTTCCAAGAGTCAGATTCTGAATCCAAGGATTGGGTTGTTGAGGTCTCCGCCTTTAACCACCACCCAACCCACAATGCACAGGCCAATTATGGTCCCTCCTGCAGGTGGTGGGCCCACGGGAGGGCAGCCCAACATCACTCCTTTGGGCTGGGCCAAGACCCATCCACCAAGCGTTTTGTTATAAATAAAATGCAATTAAAAAAAAAAATACTGGGGAGAACAAAAAACAGCAATATCCTAAATGTTTGTGTATATATAGGCTGTCAAATAATTATTTTGTTTGCGATTAAAGTTTTTTTTTTTTTTTTTTTTTTTTTAACATGTATACATTTTTCTTAAATACACAATTATCTAAAAATAACATTTGATATTTTTATGCACGTAAACATTCTTAAAATACATGCTGTATTAGCAAAAACTACATATACAGATGTATATACTAGTATTAAACAAAAATGTTGAATCTGTTTACTTGCAGTGAAGCTTAAAAGTGAATGTGTTAAAGGTATGGCATATAATTTTTTTTTAAGTAATGTTATATGAAAGGGGTGCAGTTGACTTTTTAAAAAAAAAAAAAAGTCATATCAGTGAAATGAGTCCAGCATTCACTTCAGTTTGGAATTCCACTTTGTTTTATTCTTACAGAAAACTGCGACAGTGTATTTTCTGATTACCAATGTGCAAAATATAAACCCATGGAATTTACTCTTTCTGGAGAAAAAAAACAAAAATTCACATTCATGGATTGGCGTTAATGCATAAGCTGTCCCACCAGCGACACTCAAAACACTCTACAGAGAAGAGCAGATGTCTTCAGCTTTAGGAATTAACGCCCATCATAACGGCTCTGAACCCTTACGTCACTGGCGAGACCGATGACAAGGTTACAGGTCACAGCAAAAAAATATGTAATCGGTCATTATTTACTCACCCTCTTGCCATTTACAGGAGTTTTAAAGATTCACGACTCTTTTTCATAGCGATCACATCCATAAAGAGTCTCCAAAATCCTGATTTTAAAAGAAAAAAAACAAAAGGGTGAGTAAATAGTAAATGTGTTATCAGATGAACTGTTGATTGAGGGCATTGTTTGAATGAACCAACAAGCAAATAAAACAGGAAGCGAAACAAAAGGGACTTTGATTGTGATTTGTGCGTGGTGTGTGTGAGGAAGGGGCTTCATCTTCAGTGCAAACGCAGCTCAAAACCATCAACACTGATTATCCTGTGGTCTAGCAATTGTCAGGATCCAACATACAATTCAAACGAAATAAACCTGATAATAAATAAGTGTTGGGAGGGAAAAAACTAAACAAAAAGGGCCCTACTGCAGCATATCACATATCTCTCTCCACATACAACATCTCTATTCGTCTGTTCAGCGTCGCTGGGAGAAACATAAGAAACACATTAAAAAGAAAACCCCAAATGGCTACAACTGGGGAAAAAACAACAACACAACTTATATTTGGTGACTAATTTAGTGAGCCACTATTTAAGAATTCTATACAATTTCTCATCTTAAATGCTATGTCTCATTCTTATATCCTTCTAATATATTATCTCATTTGTCTCGCATTTATGTTACAAAAAAAACCAAAAAAACGCACTATGTGAGAACATCGGCCAACGTCCTCACAGCAGATCAGAAAAACAAGAGCGCCATCTAGCGGCCAGTCACTATACAGTCAACATCAGCCAGAGGGAGAATGCTTTCAATCTGAGAAAGAAACTAAGGAGAGTCTGTAATTAACAGGGAAACTGGATGCGTTCGAGAGTCTGAATCACCTCGAAAAGAAATGAAAAGCCTGCAAAAGAGATGATGAGAACTCAAAAACAAAGCAAGGATCTTGCGGTCTTGTCCCAGCAGCACCTTTCTCAGGAACGCCACTGATAATCTATCTTTGTGAGATGACGAGAGAAGAAATCCTACTTTCGCACGCCGTCTGTTGGAGAAAAGCTTCCCTCTATGCAGCAGGTACAGGACAAGTTTCATCGCATACAAAGACGAGCTCTCAATCGCACCCTGTTGCTTCTGAAAGTGCTAAGCCTCCTCTCCTCCTCGTTCCATATATACATGATTCCCTTATGGGTGGGAAAGACACACAGTCTCTGGAGCGCCTCATCAGCGGTGCGTCTGGGATCAGTTGGAGCTGGCAGTGATGGGTTTTTCCAGCTCGATGTTCAGGGGCGGCCCGAGGGGCTGAAGGCTGCTAAAACACGACTTGCACACGCGACTGGGCTCAAACAACTGCTGGCTTGGCACCGGGATCTTCTGATCGCAACAGCTGGCACAGAACACGTTCCCACAATTCCTGCAGAGGTCAGGAGGAGAAGGAAGTAAAAAAGAAAGAATGGAATTAGCATCTTTATAAATAACTCTTGAAAAGCATAGAATACATAAAAAAAACATGCATTTGAACTCAATGAACTTCTTTGCAAAATTCTATATATATAAAAAAAATGATATGCATTGACACTGAAAACCAATACTTTATATTACTATGTTTTTCATAAGGAAATAATAACAACGGTTGAATTCAGTGAACCTGAATGCCAAGAAACTGAATTATATAAAAAGTCTTATATAATTATTATTATTTATTTAAGTTATTACAATAATATTTTTCATTTCATAATATTCATAGATAACCTGATTTAATTGCATTAAATTCACATTACATTTCATGTGTTTTTTAATAATGAAAATACAAAAGACACAAATTCATTAAAACATTAATTTTACATTTACAAGAGTATTTTAAAATGAACAAAATCTTAATATTAGTATTTTTTTTATAATAATGAATCTTAATGCATATTAAAACCATAATAATTGAACCACATTTAAAAAGAAACAATAGTTATTTATATATTTAAAATGTCTTATACTTTAATTTCAATCAGAAATAAAACATTCTCTGTCTTACGGTTATTATTAATATTACTTACAATCATCATATTTAAAGTGCCCCTATTATGCCTTTTCAAATATGATCGTTCATGCAGTGTGTCATGTAGCTGTATGTGAACAAACTATCTACAAGGTTGTGATGCTGACAGTGCACGATAAATAAAGTTATTGTCTTTATATAAAAAAAAAAAAAAGTCGTCTCACATTCATCTAAACGAGTCGTCAGCAATTTGAATCTTTCTGTTACGGATCCACATAACACACACAGTACAATTTCCGTGTGGATTACATCATGTGAAGAAGACGCTGTGTCCTGTGAGAGTTAATTTGTTTTATACGCCCTTCTGAAAGATGAATCTACAAAGAACGAGTGATTAGCATTCATTTTTCAACAACACCTCAGCAGTGCGTCATTTTCTTGATGTTTATGTTGGATAACTTACTTTCAGTAGTTCTGTTGTTCAGCTGTGGGCCTAATGTAGTGTAATACTGTGATTGATGCAGCCTGGCTGTCTGTCTCATTAGTTTAAGTAATGATAAACAATGTTTAACACAGTGTTATGCATTATACAATGCTGAAGTTCAACGTAGAGTTGTGTCCGATTCACTTACAAAAGCAAATTGCGAGCACTTTCCAGAGTAGTTGACGTAGTCTCTCTGAAAGCACCTCTAGTAATGTCAGGAAGTATAGTTTTGGTACAAGCTCTGTGGAGCACTGTAGCGATAGACCAATCACAGCAGTGAGGGCTCATGGGAAGGCGGGGTTTAGACAGACTGATTCTTCAAACTGCTTCACATGAGTCGTTTACGAATCATTTCGAAACGGAGTAAAATTAAATCTATTTTTGGATTAAACTAAAGTGTTTTTTGACCTTGCATACATGTAAACCTGTTTTTTCATAAAGCAATATCAGCCATAATGGGGCACTTTAACATGTGACATTACTAAGAAAGATACTCAAATAAAATTGATTGCTATTACTTTATTCTGTCAACAACTCTAATTTACACACATTTCACATAGTACAAAACATACTAAAAGAGCTCAAGTTCTTCATGTTCTGAACAGGAAATAACAGTGTTAAAGTGTTATGTGTGGGAGGGGCTTCTTCAGGTCTGGACAAAACACAGCCCATGCACATTTACTGTAAGAAAACATCTCATTAATCACAAACGAGTGAGAGGAGGTGCGCTGACAGCACCACACGCTGTGTGTTAAACACGACACACACACACAAACATGCATCCCTTCATACATTACTGTCACACACAACACACACATGCAGAGAGAAAGAGACTCTACAGAAATCAATAACATGAACCTCAATGTCTGTCTGAAGCTCACAGATATACTGTGTGTATTCACAGATCAGAAACATGAACACAGGACCCTCATTTACATACCAAACCTGCTCAGTTTAACTCATTTCACACGCGAGGAGATTAACCTAGTCTTTCACATGTTAGAAAATAGTCTTAAAGAGTGTGCAAAATGGTTATGAAAAGCTGAATTATGAGACTTTATGTGTTCATATTTGACTCTTTTACAACATTTTATTTGTCCTAATAAAGATCAGATTTTGAAGTTTGGGGTTGGTAAGTTTTTATGCTCACCAAGGCTGCATTTATCTGACTGAAAATGCACTATGAAATATTACTACAATAAAAAAAACTATTATATTTTATATTTTAAAATGTAATTTATTCTTGTGATTAAAGCTGAATTTTTAGCATCAGTCCACCAGTGTCACATGATCCTACAGAAATCATTCTAATACGCTGATCTGCTGTTTGAAAAAACATTCCTCCCCTGAATGATAACAGAGAAAGCCCGTGAAGCGATGGAGGAGAAGAGAGGAGGGTTAGGTCACTCTGAAGCGATGCAGGGTTAACAGGACGTACAAGAGCCTGAGAATGACACAGAGAGGGCAATTCTCACCAAACCTCTTCCACACGCTCCTTGCCTCTGTGGTACAGGAGGAAAAATCAACTTTAAAACCTAGTGAGATTTCTAACTAGACAGCATTAGAGGCCAAATTCTGAGGAAGCTCAGAAAATAATAAAAAGACCGCAAATAATAGTTCATATTCTCCACTGAAAATAATCCACACAAATAGTTTTAATTACTTGTGTGCATTTATGTTTACTAAATCGATCATGTTGGCAGTATTTGCAATCTATCACACACTTCAGTATTTGTGTGGTGCTGATGAAGTTGCTGACTAGGTGAGCGTTCCAAAGCAGTCACTTGAGAGCTTCCATCTCAGCCAGGATGCTGTCTATGTAGACACTAGGCAGCTCATTAACTCACTGCTGCTAAACACTGAAACTGTGCACAACTTTCATCTCGTCAAGCTCAGTTCTGCTGTTCCCACATCAGTGGTGTGTGTGAGTCCTACATGTTGACTCTAGCTGTTGACTCACTGGGCAGTGTGCACTAGTCCTCGCAGTTTAACCTGCAGTGTTTACAACTGCTGCTGTAACGAGTTAAGAGTCAACCACCAAACTCTTCTCCAAATGTTTGTGTTTACTGACTGACCGGAGGCAGAAGAATTTTAGAGAGGAAAAAAGGGAGGTTTTCCAGAGACGTCAAAAAAAATGAGTAATGAAACACTATTAAAAAGATGCATTAAAAACACTAATGCATCTGACCTGAAAAAAGGTACATTGAGAAAAAACGAAAAGAGACAGAGAAGACTGTGAAGGTGTGTGTTGTTCAGTGATGCTGCCGTACCTGCAGTGGTGTTTTCTAGTGGCCAGCCAGAATCCTCTCTCACAGCCGTAGCACTGAGCGGCCAGATGATCAGGGTACCACCGGGTCACCTGCAACAATAAATACAGGCTCTAAATGAAACAATAAAACACATCAGAAAGACAAGGTAAGATGACATTCATAAAGCACTGAACTTAAAGTCAGTGTAAGGTCAATATTAAAAGTGTGTTCTGAGTTTGTCACACCACAGAAAAATGTGTTATTACTTCACCATTTTGCTTGCCAGAGGCCCGCAGCTTGACGGACCTTGCTTACTTCGTAACCGTTGCTACGATGTGTGATTGGACAATGGCCGTTTTGGGGCGGGGTTTTGCGAAAGGTCAATTCTCAAAACTCACGTTATACAGTCTTTAAAGCATTGCGATGACGTTGAGTGAAGCAATTACATTTTGATGCAATGTTAAAGGAGAAGTTCACTTTTGAAAAAACTTTTGCTGATAATTTACTCACCTCCATGTCATCCAAGATGTCCATGT
>JAUMHR010000055.1:1542634-1565785 GCA_032361145.1 Enteromius fasciolatus
CGCTTACTCTGCCTCCCGAAAGATTGCGAAATAATGGCCTTCAGAAATTAACCGTCGAATTTGAAGAAACAAGGTAAGTTAAAAATAATATAATGCACAAAACACAGCAGTTTGAGCTATCCCTAAGCGCTAAATAAGTTAACTAACGTTAGGTATGCGCGTATGTTCACTTAATGTTGTCTTTTGACTGCTTTCTTTAATAACTACATAACACAATACTTGTACTTTTACTTTCAGTACTTGAGTAGTCAATTTTAAAATAAACTACTTGCAATACTTAAGTACAAAATTTTTTTAATACTTTAGTACTTCCACTTAAGTATGGTGCTTAAAGAGCACTTCTACTTCTACTTAAGTCATTTTTTGATAGAGTACTTGTACTTTTACTCAAGTCTGGGTCTCTAGTACTTTATACATCTCTGCTGACAGACTGCAATGGTTCGAGTTAAAAATCTTTGTTGTTTGTGTTCAACCGAAGAAACAAAGTCACCTACATCTTGGATGCCCTGAAGCCCTTTAAGGGAGAACTGTACCTTTAAAACGTTTAAATGAAATAGACTATGCAAGAAATGAATCAGATCTGTAAAGATTCAAAATTCCTTATGAATATAGGTTTATATGTTTGCAATTAAACGCAACCACTGCAATTGATAGAGAGAAACAGGTTAAAATGAAAAAAATCAGAAAAGAATAACTAAAGAAGAAAATTCAATGTTCATTTTTGATTAATATATATATATTCAAAACTAAATCTGTGATGACTTCTTAAAAAAATCCTTTCATATGAGTCATCTGAATTTAAAACCACATATATTGTACTCTAGCACACAGGGCATAAAGGACAATCTTCTAAACAATGAAGTTAACTGGTTGGATGATATTAAACATACTTTAATAACTATTATTTTGGCTCAGACCCAATTTCCTTTTGATGTAAGATGGAAGGAGTGAAAGCTGTAATCTCACCCCACACTGAGTCTGTACTGTATTGCTGCCTAGATCCAGCTGCTGCTAGGAAATATCAAGACTATGAAAAGTCACCCAAATAATACACTACGCTCTCAGACAAAAAGGTACAACAGCTGTCACTGGGGTGGGACCCTTTTAAAAGTGACATCCTTTATATTTAACCCTACATATAAGGGTTGTGTATGAAAAGTAAAGGTTTACTGCAGCAAAAAAGTGACTGTCTATTGCTCAATCGATGTTAATCAAAGTGTGTTGTGCTCCAAGGGCTGGCAGCATTACAAATATTTTTATATTTCCTCTAAGCCTTTGTCTATGTAAACATGTCCTTGTGAGCATTACAAACCACATGATTTTAAATAAGCCCTTGTGGATTTTTCCCGCATGTGATATAGCTTATGAATTCCTCTTGCAATAATTTGGAGGAAGTTTACTGGTCTTCCCCCTTTTCGTCTATTATGTCACTGCTCACCTCAATGGTGCGGTAGTACGGGTCCAGCAGGAGTTTGGCCAGCGCCACTATCTGAGGGGTGCGATCCCAGCCGTCTGAGCAGTGCACCAGCACGGGCCTATGGTCCCGGTCCACGGCATTCACCACGAGGAGAGACGCCTTGAGCAGGAGGGACAGATGCTGCAGCCACTTAGTGCTCTCCAGAGCAGACAGCCAGCTACAGACACAACAAACCCACCATTACACACTTACATCTGAAAGTGAATACGGTTTTATCAAGTAAAAATAATCCTTAGAATTTAAAATAAATTAAATAAATAAAATCTGTTTATCTGTCCAATACACAATTAAATATGGTCGACAAAACTTGCATAGCAGGCTGCTGAATAAATATAAATATGAAGAGTTCATTTGCAAAAACAGATTCCATTTTTAACCATTTTCAAAAATCTTATTTTGGTTATTTTGATGTTATTTGTTATTTTTATTTTTTGAAGTAAAAACTTCAAAAAATTTGTTGAAACTTTTCTGAACTTTTTTTTGAAGTTTGATGAACTTCAAAAACGGTACACAGTTTCCTGTAAGGGGTAGGTTTAGGTGTAGGGTCAGTGTAGGACAATACCACGTACAGTTTGTACAGTATAAAAACCATTACGCCTATGGGGAGTCCCCGTAAACCACAAATGCAAGTATGTGTGTGTGTATATGTGTATGTATATTTATGAATGTGTCCTACGGTGTGATGTAAAAATCTAAAAATAAATACATAAAATTGTGTTAATATGCAGTAAATCAGCATATTAATAATTATTTCTGAAGAGTAATTTGGCACTGAAGACTGAAAAAAAAAATCAGCATTGCATCACAGAAATAAAATATATTTTAAACACATATTCAATTTGAAAATTTTAAATTATGAAAATATTTGACAATAACTGTTTTTAGTGCATTTTTATCAAAGATCACAGATCTTCTTCGGAGACTTTATGTTTTACACAAACATTAAAAATAAAGATTTAAAAATAAAGCTTTTGAATGATTCAGCGAGTAATTCTGCAGATTAGTTATAATAAATATCCTATAGTATCTCTGCATACCGGAAAAAATGCATACTAGACTATTTTTAATTATGTCTAATGTAAGTGAAACAAAAACGGCTTTTATGCACATCATGGAAAACTGTGAGGAGGACTAAAGTAAGCGGTTTGACGTGTGGTTAATACTCATTATAAAAGTTTTCCAACATGGTCAAATACAGCCAATGCAAACTAATATTAGCCAAGAAAAGGTGCACAGTGCAGGTAACCAGAGGAGACAATGAATCAGGATTGTGCTTCAAAGGAAATTCACTTTTGTATGAATTAGACTACCTCATGTAGTGACACATTTACAATCAGAATAATCAAAGGACAGAATTACATCTATTTCCTCCTGAACTATTCATGTCTGTTGCCTAGAAACGCAGCTCTTGGCCACTTTTTCATGCAGACTAAAACGAGAAGGAGAGAGTTAAAGAAACTGGAAGGCTTGCTGTTGACCTTACACCAAATACATGAGTGGAAAACAACACGGATGGAAAAGGAAGCAAATACAAGCCAGTGCTGGAAATCACAGGAAGATGCCAGGAAAAGAACAATAGACGGGAAAAATTAAAAAAGCCAACCTCATGAAGAAGCTAAGGCAAATGCTTGTAAGAGTTCGAGATGATCACAAGTAATGAATGCAGTTCATTCACTCATGTAGAGCAGGAACTGATTCAATGAAGTTTTTGATCAACAGGTAAACAATTCAACAGTATCGGTTTAATTTCAGTCTGGGTTACTTCCTTGAAGTCAATATTTGATCCAAACAAATCTACTTAACATTTGATTTGATTTAAATGCATTCAGGCTTTAATTTCAGCTTTCAATGAAATGATTGAAAACAACTGTTAATTGTTTTAGTGAACAATAAAGCACTGACACTGGATACATTATTAGCAAGTCATTTAAGGGCAGATTTATGATGCCACAGATATTAGAAAACTCATGTCACAAAGCATCAGAGCTCATAGTACACTGAAAATTATTAGTGAAGGATTTTAATTTAGTTTATAGCTAGTAAATTTCACAGATAGCAAGTGAAATACTGAATTAAGCATGAAATGCATTTTCTCTTTTGAACAATACTATTTTGATGGCCGAAATTTCGGTGCATCCCTAATTAAATCAACATCGCTATTTTGAAAACAGTTTTATGGTTTTCCCCCAGACATAAATTTTTAGTTTGCCTTACATTTTGAGTCAAATACCTATAATATATGCCTACACACACCTATTTATACCTACTATTACTTATAATACATTTGAACAGCTTTAGTAAAAAAGGGACAGACTGCAGATGTTTGCTGGAAGACTTACTTTGCTGGATCAGGCATTTGTGTGCAGAGGAAACGCAGAGACTGGAAACTCTTGCGGATGGAATGGATGTTGGCCATTCCCATAAACACCACCTCACAGTTAGGGTAGTACTCTATGGGGGGAAACAACAAGTCATTATTAAGTGGGCATCTTAACTTATTGTGATTGCTAAATGAGCACCCATTAGAGAGTACCTGGGCATTCACAGCCTCCTCCTTTGGCTCTGTTGGCTACGGCAGCGGCGTATGACCTGGCGTCCAGGATCAAAAGCTTTCGAGGTTGGATGGCCAGTGTCTCCACCTCTGAACTGTTAGTCATAGACGAGTCTACAGAAAAAGACATAGATCAAGTCACATATAATATGAAAATAGTAAGCAGAGAGACCTAAATTAAGAATCCAGTCAACATTTTTAATGGTCGAGTGGTACTGACCGAAGTCCACATCTGAGAGATCAGCTCCGTTAGTGTACTCGCGGGAGAAAGAGCCGTTTGAGACCCCTTTACAAGAGTTGCTGTCCACTGCACAGGCTCTGGCGATGGACTGCACCTGGTGCTCATCATCTGCGTTCCTCCAGCCCCACCAGCTGACCTCAGGCTGACCACAGCGAGCGATCACTGCCCCCGTGCTCTGGTGTCTGGGAAAGAGCAGTTAAAGATAAAGAGTGTTCATTTGTGCTTATGGAAAAGTGCAATAAGAAAAATGACAATAATATTAATTGATTAATTAATGAGCAGTTGTGATTAACAGAAAAAATGATCGTTAACAACACAACAATAGATAGATAGAATAAAATATGTTCATTATTTATTTGAGATAAATAACAGATAAATATAGAAATATAAACAAAATAGATAAGTAACTAAAAAAAGTTTTAAGTAACAAAATTACTAAAACTAATTACAAATAAAAAAAAAAAATGGACAAAAACACATATTGAATGGCTAAAAAGTTGCCTACGGAGGCAACTCACTAGGTTTTGGCTTCTCCATGTATTTAATGAACAGATTTAGCTGACTGACCTGTAAACCACAGCCGGAATCCTCTTCCAGGATCGGAAGGCCGCCACATTCTCCAGCTCCTTATCAGTAATCCAGGCTGGCACCAGCAGCAGCTGAGGGTAGCTGGAGCACAACCTGTGCCAGGGGGCAAGCAGAGGGCAGCGTGATCGGACTGACCGATGCCTGTCTGAAGTCATCTAATCCTGAACAGACCCGCCAAGCGCAGCAGGACAGGAGCAGTTTATGTGTGCTTGTGTTTGAGAGAGAAACACTCACTTGTATTTGTTGTTGATCTCAGAAACTCTCCAGGCGTTCTGAGTGTCGAAGCCCATCCGCTCCACCTCATTATGGAAGCGTGACATCACGTGATCACCTGAAAGATGAGGCGAGTGAGAGAGGAATCCTGAAGGTAAAGAGGAAGAGGATTTCCAAAGACGAACTAGTTGGGCAAATAGTGTGTGGCTCTTTGTAAAAACATACAAAAGTATCTTTTGTGTGTGGCACTCTTTAGGTGGTATGCAAGACTAGCAGGAAATACAGAGATAAAACTCTTTGTGAGACATCTGATTTCAGCCTCGAGCATGCAAGCAAGGTATGAGAAGGTCAGACAGTACCTGGCCTACACAAATCCCCATGCTGCTCCTTCTCCACGCACCACGCGTGAAAGGCGAAGGAAAAGAGCTCCTCTATCTGAGACGGGGGACGGACCACTGCGTTCAGCCTCTTCAGCCACTCCTGACACTGCTCAAACGTGGAAAACTGACACCTGTCAAAACACACATCAGATCCACTGCATCAGAGAGACACGCTGACACAGAACAAAGAGAACATCAATTACAAACAGAGTTGGGTTGACCTACATTATTGTATAAAATGGATATAAAAATGTGTTTCGATTTCTGCTTAAAAACATAACACAGTGCATTCGTGAAGCAGAGTCACCTGCGATATTTGACTGGTGGTTTTCCATCTTAGAATTTTCATTTGGCATTTGCATTGAAAACATGTTTAGAGTTTAGAGTGCACTGTGATATTCAAATAAAGTGTAATAAAGTTTGCCTGTTTACTTTCACACAGCCATTTCAGAAAACGTCTCTTGATTTGTGCTTGTGTGAATAAGTGCAATAACTAATAAAATTAGGGCTGCAGGATTATGATAAAAATTCTTTTGAAAATTTTATTATGATTATTAATAACGATTATCACAAAATTACGTTTATACCATTGTTCGAAGCAACTGCATGCCATATTTTTATACGAACATAAACAAGCTGGAAACACTGTAACTGAAAAACATTTATTGTTCTTTTCTATAGTCTCAAATGTCAATTATACATTGAATTAGCTTATTCTTTAAATTAAAAAAAAAGCTAAATCTTGAGTTATTAGTTAGGGATGTCCAGATCCGATCACATGATCGGAAATCGAGCCCGATCACGTGGTTTCAGACTCGATCGGAATCGGACGTTATATCCCGATCAGGACTCGAATTTATATATATATATATTATATATATATATATATTTTTAGTTGTGCGGTGGCACAGAATTAGACCTCTTGACTCAACACAGAAACAGCAACACGTGCAGCATGACATCACTGTTGCAGAGACGCTATTGGTTAAATGCCGGCAAAGTAGAACACGGAAGCAGCTTGAAGCGTAAAGCGCGAGATACGGGATACCTGATACAGCACCTCAAAAAGAAGCACCCGACACAATACAGCGAGTTTGCCAAGGCAACCCAGCCTATATATATTATAGTTATATTTACTGTTACCCTTACGTCCAAAAGTGAAGAATATATGTTATTTATACTTAATTGTTCAAGCTACCTCACAGAAGTGCTCTGTTTGTAAACAGGTATCGGATCGGGTTTCGCTATCGGTAGATACTCAAAATCAAATGACAAAAAAACCTGATCGGGGCATCCCTAGTATTAGTATTATGTTACACTAAAACTAAGCAAAACAATGGAAAAACCTTAAGATAGAGGAAAAAAACATATTAAGCACACAGAATGACTTGAATGGACTTAATTGTAATTGCAATTACAAAACCGATCAATTGTGCAGCCCTAAATAATATGACAATAATCAGTATTAATGATGGTGATTACTTATATTTTTTTTCTAATAATATTTAGTATTTAACCATTACTGTCCAGCCATGCACAGAAAAAGACACTCACCTGATGACTTTGCAGTCTTTGCAGGTGATGTGCATTTGGAACATGTCCCGACATTCTACACTTTCTATCAGCTGCAGAGGAACCTGAGAGAGAAAAGACATCCAGGAATTATTTGGGATTATTGGCACTGCACACCAAACGGAGCATCTAAACCGGAAGTCAACATTAACCCAACCGATGCTAGTGATTAAATCCACCTGCTGAATCAATCACACTGAAAGTTTAGACATGGGCTTAGAGTTTACAAACATGGTTAGTGATTAGCGTCCGCAGATTATTTCAGACAAAATCATTCTTTGTTCTGCAGCTCAAGTGGCATGCCGATCAGCTTCAATCAAGTGTGTGTGTGTTCATGTGTGCGGACACCACTGCAACTGTGTGCCTGAAACGCAGTTCCTCTTCAAGCTCCGGAACTTGCGCGTGATCGCACACTGACCACATGCAAGACACATCTGACCATGGCTCTCAACTCACAACATCATGCAGACAGACCGTTCTGTGGTTACTTACTGACACCTCACACGAACAGTTCTGTTCACAGAGAGAGAGAGGGAAGACAGAATCACGAGGTGGACGTGTACACTGTGGCTTTTGGCTCCTGTGTGATACGCACATTCCTGGGCTGCGGTTTAATTCCACCACACTAATCTGACCACACTCAAACATTCCTGGGGTGCTTGCTGAAGGGTCAGAGAACACTAAATCACATTTGTGAAAATATAATTGATACGTACTAGAGATAGACACTTTTTTTCTCCAAAAATTCCTGAGCATCCTTAAAATTAACCCTTTTAGAGCACCGTGAATACAGGGATCAGAGACTACGGCTGGGCAACATATATCATTCCATATATTCATGTGCATGTCCGGTTCTTTGATTAGCGGTAAACCAAGTTTTTAAAATGAACGGCAGTTGATACACAGAGCCATAGATCACTGACAAGCTACGCAAGCTTGCATGCAAAATCGGAAATGAAACGCTTCCGAGTCTGAAGACAATATTGCGTAGCTCGTCAGTGATCTACGGCTCTGTGTTTCAACTGCCGCTCATTTGAAAAAACAGCTGATTTACGGCTAATCAAAGAACCAGCTTTACTGATGAAAAGCGCATGAATAAATCGATGATTAAAATCACCCAGAAAAAAAAGAGAAGGAGCAAAGTCTCTAGACGTTATTCAATATTAAAAAAAGAATAAAAATTATCAAAAATACTAATAATAATATTACTATTTGAAACGTAAACGTAAAGATTATATACATATACACATACAGCAGTCAACATTTGAAGTGGATCAAAACCTTTCATCAAAGTTGTCCTCGAGCCTGAAACCCAAATGTGTAATAACTTTGATTAATTTTTTAAATACACTTCAAATGTAAATGTTTATTTAAATGCAATGATATTATTGTATAGTAAAATATAATTTGAGTAATATTAATAATAATGTAGAGAACATGTTCATGGTGCTGCTATTTAAAGTACTAGATCATGAGTTGCTCCATGCATGAAAGAGGAATTGTTTAAGGCAATTTAATTCATTTTATTTCTTAGGTCGTTAAATAATTTAAGGCACATAAAAAAGAGAGAGGAAAAAAAAAACATTCCTTCAGTTTCATTCTTTAACAAAACATTTTAAGGAAATTGCTATCAGACTTCTCTAAGCAACATCTGTAACTCATACAGCATGCCTAACAAACATCAAGACTTCTGCATTTCGTTATGCTCCGTCGTTTGTGAATGTTTCAAAACTGCTGAAAAGCTGACACTGTCGCAATTCACAACCTCCTTCCTCTTTTCTCTCCATTTCCAGCCCTGCACTGTATACTTGCTCTTACAACAGCTTTGTTGCCTCAATAACTGCCCTGTATTCACACACAGCATCAACCACACACACACCACTCTCTCCTCTTTCTCACACACAACACACTCTCTCTTTCACAGGCACACAGAGCGCGTCACACTCATTTACTCTGGTGAATAAGTGACTGTCACAGATATCAACTGATTAATCAGCACAGATCTGATCACCCACCAGCCACAAACAAACCCAGCTGCATGTGCATGAAAGCTTAACAGTATATGTCGTTTTGATCATTATTTTGTCTATCATATAATGCACTTACGATAAAAGCTGAGAAAAAATTAAGCAATAATGCGCAGTCGTTATTGCAAAATAAACCCCGACAGAGATCAGGACTTGCAAATCGCTTCATTGTGCAGTGCTGGGGGCAAATTACTGCAATTATATTTAAGGAACATAAATTACGCACTTCATCTTTCATATAAGCACTTAAAAGGTTCGTGAAATGCTAAACTTACATTTTCTGAGATTTTAAGTGTTATTTGTGTTTGTTTTGGCTCATCAAAGTCTCTTAGTGGCATCAATTCTCTTCTATAGACCTTGAGTTTCAGCTTATTTAAAAACTACGAAATAAACTGAAAGTTACATACAATAGTGCATTCATATATATATATATATAGAGCGCATGTCATTTGTGCTCACACAGGAGGAGTAATTATGTAAAGCATGTAAGTTTTGTTTATTTTGTATTGTATATTCGGGAATTGTGGCGGTGAATTTGAGAGATTTCATTTTATGTGCATTGCTGTAAGCACAATTTACATGGGTTGTTGACAAACTTTTGACCGTATGCCAGGTAATGTTCTGCATTTAAGCCAGAAAATCCCTTCACTCTTCCTGCTCTCGTTCCAGCAGTAGTACGGGAACAGGCAGCTCTGTGTGCTCCGCTTTAATAGTTTCTAGATCATGACTGGTCTATGAGGGGTAGACGGGTACCGTAGAGCTGATTATAAGTATGTAACCAGAACCTTATTATAGTGCCATGTTGATAGCACGGGGGTGGATGATCCCAATAAAAAAGCCACCGCAACCATGGCAACAGGTGCAGGAAGAAAGAGTGAAAGTGAAAAGATAATAAAGACAGACCTGTTTGATACACACACACACACACAGGGTGATTGCAGCCACTGGTCTGTGTCAGAGTGCCTGATGTAACTGTGGCTCGCTGTCCCTAAATACCCTACACATCATTGGCGGGCTCTAAATTTAGCAGCATGTCATGCACCATATAAAAGAGTCTTTCAGAGACCACTGGACTGGCTATCCATCATACATTATGCCACCATACAGACCACAATACAGTTTCACTCAAGAAATTCTGAGCTAAGGGTAAAATATATATAAAGTGAAATAACTAAAGAACATATACTTTACTAACATACATACTAAAGAAATCCAGATTATTACAGGATTTTTGCAGTTCACAAGGTCATATACCTAGACACAAACTATGCAAGCTTTTTTCCAGCACGGGATAAAAAAATATTTTAAAGTAACTGCAACATTTTTCATTTCACAACTGGTACTTTATGTCTTAGAATTTTAATGTCATACGATGCTGTTCTGATGTTTTTTTGTTTCTGCCAATAAATAAAAAAATAAAAAGGCAATTTGTTTCACACAAAAAACTCTGAAATGTCAAACATTCTGTAACATTAAAAGATAAAGTCACAATTAGCGTTTTTATTTTTTTTATTCTGTGGAGAAACAAGCTTCTGTACAAAAAAAAAAAGAGCTGCGTTACATGTGAAAAATCATCACGTATGGGAAACGCAGGACATCTGTTTATTCCACTTCAATCACATGTTAGCCAACTCTGGTAATAAAGAAAGCGTAATTTAGGAGTTGAAAATCATACACTTACATTAACAACCGACTCCTTGAACTTGATGTGCAGGCGGTAGCTGGACATGGCGATGATGGCATCCTCTGCCCTGCCCACAAACTTCGTACACTCTCCATGCAGCTCTGGGAAGGGCACCTACAACAGATGACCATTACACACACGTAGATCCAACAAATATAAATATTACACCAATACAAAGATTCAGTGATAATTAGTAGCATATCGATTACAAAAATCTATTTGATGTGTCTTCCTGTGAGATGTGTGTGACAAAGCCTCTGTTTGAAAACCTAAAGGTAATTTTCTACTGCGTAGCATTCATCAAAACAGATATTTTATCTCATAATTACCTGCTTTTAACACATAGGCAGCAACTCTATTAATAGTCAGCCGTGTGTGTCACACTTACATCATCTTGAATAAAAATGCTTGTTGCAATGCACTGTAAGCCTTAGATTTTGACCAAATCAAGACTATTGTATAACCTACTGTTTGGGACGAACTATACATCAGGAGCACATTTATGATGCCTAGGTAAACAGCTTTTAAAAAAAGAGCTTCCATTCTTTGCCAAAATCAAATAATAATTATATTAAGAGAATCACTACACCCTAACGAACAACGTTCATCTCGGCAGTGGTCTTGATCCTCACTGACCTGAAGATTATCATCGTCCAGGACAGGGGGCTTGCGAGGAAAGATCTGATTGGCCTGGATGCACTCCAGACTCTGCTGCCCCTCCTCCTCCTGTCAAAAAGAAAATGCACTGCATTATACTCTATTGACAATTACAATCAAGAATAATATAAAAGAAATTTGTAAAAACAACTATTAATAGGATTTTGCAGGGAAATGTGCTTCAGTCACGACCATGAAATGCAAAAAAATTAATTAGTATTTTTTTTATTCATGCAGGATATAGTTTATATACATATGTTTTAAATAATGCGAAGTGAACACGTTTTGTTCATTAGTCAAACCGCATCACATAATTTATGTTCGGTTGCAACAATAGTAGAGTGCGAGAGAGCCTTTTTATCAAAAGCCAAACATTTGACATCACTGGTTAAAAATGTACAAACTCCTTTTGCAGTTTTAGTTCTCCCAGGGGCCAAAAGGCAAACTGTTATACGGATAAAACATCCGTAGTCCATAACTAAACCTCTGATTAAATGAGTGATTATCTAAGCTAAACTGGGGACAGAGTGGTCAAAGCATTTCCTTAACCAATGCCATTTTTGGCTGGGCTTCAGAGCGGCAAAACATTTGTAATGGCAAGTTTGCCGATACTTCCTGCTCTAAGGTCACTTCTGCTATTTCTGATATAACAGGCACCCCTGTAACCTGGCTTTACATGAGACTAAGGGTCCCTGGATTATAGTAAATCATGACTCACACAGGCACCAGTCATAGACACTATATAGGCCATATGATACACACGCAACGAACGCAAACGAAATGTTTTGATGCTTCTAATAAACAAATGAGAATTTTGTACTAAACAAATGAAAAACGCATCCTTAATGCACAACAATGTTTCTATTTCATTTCCATGGTAAGATCCTATTAGAGTTCTGCCCTGCCTTCAACACAATCTGTGTGATGAGCTTCAGGACTCAGAGCAGGGCATAAGTCATTCCATTCACTTCTGTATGCAGGAATGAGAGGCTACGGCCCGCAGTAGCCTTGAGAGTTCAGATTGGCAGAGAATGTTTGGATTCTGTTTCCACAAATAGGAGAGACTCTGTGAGAGAGGGCAGCTGTGTCGCCATGTTGTCTAGCTCAAACACGGCAGTCCTCAAGACGGACTGACTGGGCAGCATTTTAATGCACAACCAGACAAAAGACAAGAGTGTACTGGATGAGATATGCACAGAGGAGCTCTACATATCCATCCATTACCCAGCCAACTAATTAACATTATATGTATCTATATGGTTGTATAATTCTAATTCTATACATCCATCTGTTTACTTTTGCATACACTAATTAACTCTATATCTATCCGTCCACCTATCTATAAACTGACCAATCAACCAACATTCTATCTACTTGTGTATAAACTAACCAACTAACTAATCAATGCTCTTTCTGTCTGTCTATCTATCTGATTGTGTATAAACTAGCTAATGTTCTATCTGTATAAAAAAGGTCTAATATATTTTTGACTGGTTTATAAAAAGTTGGTGAGGGTGTGTGTGTGTGTGTGTTTGCTGCATCAGCAGCATGGCTGTCTGTGTGTAGCGCTGACAATGGCCATCAGCACGGCTCAGTAAACACACTAGAGGGGCCGGGCCTGGGGCGGCCCATTGTGGGCACAGGCACAGAACCAGACAGAGAATTACAGGGCACAGACGGGCAGAATAGAAAACAAGCAATAATGTGCATAACTCATTAGGAAAGTGTAAACAAACACATCCATCAGCATTCGAGCATAGACCGGAGGCATCCGTTAAACTGTCCACAGACACTTCAGCAAACAAGAAATGAGGTACACTTTACTGAACGCAGACATATACAGTCTCTAGCACAAACACCACAGCAAATGCTGCTTCTGTTAGGTCCCCTTGAAAAGAAAGATTCATTACAAAGCTTAGTTCAGTTACAGTGTTTTGCCTCGATTAAGGGGTGTTGTTAGTTCTGACATTAACCAGAGCCACCCAAAGCAATAAAATGGCTGAAAAAACAGGTTACAAAATACAAAACGCTAATGTTAATAAAAACTCATGCATTCATTTATATTGTAGACTCTAAGGCTGTTTACTAGTTCGAAAAAAAATTAATTGCTGGTCACAGATGGTGCATCTAGACGCATCTATCAGTTGTGAACGTGTTTCATCCCATTAGAATCTGGAGCCGGAACTGTTTTATAACGCAGCACTCGCTGATGACACTAGCACACATGTATCCATTCATCCCGTCCGTCTGTCTAAAGAGGGCATTGATCTGCGCTGAGACAGCAGTCAGGATGGGACTCTGAGCGGCGTTCATTTCAGCTGATTAAAAGCCTGAGAAATCAATGAGCAGTTTCTGATTCAGCATTTGAACCAATGCCCGAGAGTCATGTGCAGAGAGAGAGATGTTGAGGATGTTTTTACCATAGCCCCGGTGAAGGAGTGCGGGTGCAACACTGTTGTGTCTTCTTCCACTTGTTCGCTCTCTTTTGCAGACGTCAGTCTGTATGAAAACAAATATATATACACTTTTTTTTAGATTGAACTTAACTGAATCGAACTGAAACTTTAGTCTACTACTTTCTAAAAATGCTCATGGTCTTCAAATGGCACTTTCATGAATTGATGTTGGTACATTTTTTCATCTATTTATTCACTACTTATAGAGGTGAATATAAAACAGGGGTGTCTGATCCTATGACTTCCACAATGCAGACGCAATTGGGAAATAAGGTCATAAAGGCTTAACAAATGTTACTGTATAACAAAATTTCGGATGAATACATCAACATTAGGTCATGTATACTTGGGTCAAAATGCGATATGTAATAGTGTCTTTGAATATGGATTTCTGTGTGAATAAATGGCACAGACGTGAGCTTTGTTTAACTCACACACATTTCAGGTTCTGCTGCCTCAATACATGAGCATGAACACATAAACAAATGATTATTGATGATTAAATGAATTATTTTTAAGGACTATTTAGCAGAAAAATACTTTAGCAAAAAAACATAAAATTCACAAGACAATTCACATTTCTGAGAATAATAATATTATAATTATTTAATATTAGAATTAAATTTATAATAATTTAAATTATATCCAGGAAAGAAATGTAAAAACATTTTTTGAGAGATTGTAAAAAATCTGGGAAAAAAATAAATAAATATATACACACACACACATTTAAATATATTACATGGAAATATATCCAGTCCTAACTCACACACATACTTAAGACCTTACCAATCTCCTAAAATCAATAAAGGGAGGTTTGTTTTGGATGATCCCGCACTGCTGGTGTCACTCAGTGTTATGACATTGAGACCTGTGGAGAAATGGGAAAAAAATTAGACCAGTTTTCCACAGCAATCACTCTTCATTCCAAACATTGCATAACATCTCTGACAATACTGCTTTTCACACTTTGGTAAATATAGCCGTCCTGGTGCTGATGGTACTCAGAGCTGTTCATGTATGCTTGTGTGGTGAAATCAAACCAGTGACGCATATGGTTGGGTTGAGTTTTCTGAAAACAGACTTAATTTTAGGCTTAAATCACAAATAATTGACCCAAAGCCTTTTCAAAGATTAGGCCTATATATGCTTTATAGACCTGCAAAAAAATGTATTTATTGCATGAGAAAACTATATGGATGATATAGACATACATGCCACAAAACGTTTTATTTCAGTAAAATTTAACATCAAAGTTTGCCTGAAAGAAAACAAGCATGTTTTCACACCTAAAATTCAAATGATAAACACCATATCACTGATTTCTCTTCTCTAGAAGTGTATCAACCGGTTTTTCTTCCTACATATGAAGCTCTGCTCACTACATGTTGCCTTATTTGTGAAGTTGTCAAAGACTAAACAGAGCAGAAGTATACAGCATCATGAATGGGATGTTTTCAGTGACCCTGTGTGTCTCCTGAGAGTCATATGTGTGAGTTCAGTTGCTTCATGGCCAGAGGGCAACAGCATCCTTATGCAAAACTTTCAAACACACACTTCCACTGAAGGCCACAACGAAACCCATCTGGAAATTACTGATAAAACTTATCTCTAAGAAGCAAACGCTTATGTTTACTACAGTTGATTGGCCCATTTAGTGTCATACAACTGTACTGCAGTCTCGTGACCCGAACAAATAACTGTGCAACGTGGTACAAGAAAACTGTTCAACATGCAAAAGTAGTTTTATGCAGTGCCAAACCATTTACATAATGGCAGATACATAAAACAGCACTGTTTCACGTAGAAGGATCTGAACATCCCACATGACAGGTCTCATATCTCACATATACATATATATATGTTTTCATAAACACCAGCTTTCCAGAGAATTCTCCACTTCCAACCGGGTCAACTACCTGCAGGTGGACAGAAGAATCATTCAGTGTTTTCGGTCCATCTCAGGTGGCACTCTTACTGTTCTGAAGGTCAATCATTATTGTGTGTTCTCATTCCTAAACCACCACTGGGACTGATTCTGTTTCATTTGACTAAAACAACAACAGACAACCAACTTACACAATCTTCATGCAAAATACACAGCTTAATGTCCCATTTTCATGTCACATGACACATTCATGGATGAGTGACGCAAGTTTATATTTTGCTATCATTATTTTCACTTCACAATTCTAACAATTTGTAATAATGAACAAACACATTTATCATTAAACTTTAAAACTTGATTTCCCCCCCCCCCATTACATTCATTTAAAATTGAAAACTCGTTAACACAGCATTTGCTGTGGTGCTGTGATGGAAAATAATAATTTACTGTGGGTAAATTGAGGGGACGTCATTCATCCACTAAACATTATCAAAAAGCAGCAGATTCAAAGATACTGAGACTGAAAACTGAAGAAAAGTGAAGCTGAAAGAAAGCTTTGGGCACAGATGACTCGATCTAATGGAAAGCATTTTTAAATATGCCGTAATTGTCCAAATACTTTGTGGATTTGCCGTGCTCTAAACAAACAGCAGGAGCAGATGTTTATCATTATGTGTTCATTCATAAACTCAACCGCACGCCCTCCTGTCTCTCTGGTTTACTATTGATCGTCCAACCAGGCCCACGACACGCACTCAGTGACGTATAAACACACAATCATTCAGGTTTAATCTCCTGCCGTGTTTAGATCTCATGCATCCGCGCTCATTCAGCAGGTTGAGTGACTTTTAACCTGATGCATTTCGTTCCAAAGTCACACCATGAGTCAGATTCAAACCACATGAGAAACCCAACACCAAAACACAGCCGAAGAGGCAAAGGATCATCTAGCAGCACCACGCGGGTCTGACAGAAACACAACAAACCCCAACACATGCCTCTCTTCAGCGGCACCAAGGCAACCACACTTACCACACTAAAACTATGGTAAATATGGGTATGGAGTGCCACAGCTGGGTTCTGGAAGTAAAAATCCAGTTGATTTTCTCCACAAGGAAATGGGTCTTAAAGACAACTGAAAAAACTTCAAAGAGAGACATTCTGTGAGCTATGAGGTTGTTTACTGGTGGCATATGCTTTAATAAAGCCATCAGCCTGCATTATTTCAACATATAACAGCAGAATTCCTGTTGAAAACAACATTTCTCCACGGAGAAATATAAAAACAACCAGCAAATCACAACAAGCTAATTGAACCAAACACTTTAGCGCCTGTCCACTCCCATGAAGCAATGGGATGTAGTTCTTTCCCTCAAGCTGTTGAAGGACAGTTGATCCAAAAACGTAACTCTCAAGTTGATTTTTTCTCCACTGTTGTATGCAAAAGGTATTTTGAAGAATGCTGGTAACCCAACAGTTGACAGTAGCCACTGACTTCCCTTTAATTATTATCCCTTTCATTTTTTTTTTGCTGCAAATCAAAGTTTGTAATGTTGTGATTCTACTCTAGCTGATTTGGTTCATGTCTTTTTAAAAATCCCATGGCAAAAGTGAATGGGAAAAATACTACCAGAACCAAAGCTGCTGAAATAGTTGTTCTGTAAGCGTCTTAGTTTATAATGATTGAAGAGGATCCCCTAATTGAATCAAAAGTGGTTGGTGTGGCAGTAGTTGTTGATCCTACAGTAAAACTCCTAAATATGTGCTAAAGGGTTCATGCATAGTTTGAATTAGACATCGTAACTTATTAAATGAGCACAGATGATATATTAATCTCAATTTTATGACTGGTTTTGTGGTCCAGGGTCACAAATCAGTATTATAATGCATTACAGTTAAACATTAAGAATTACTGGCATGATGCAATGGCAATCATAGTCCCCACCAAATTATAACAGCTATTACAGTTATTGTTCCAACTGTGAAGTCATAATAATTACAGGCTATCCTCCAAGAAGTGCAAGAAGCTTCCAGAATACAAATTGTATTAACAATAACTATGTTAACAGTTGCTATGCTGGCAACATGGCAGTTATTGTCTCAAAAACACTCTAATCTTGATATTATACACCACTTTCGTACAAATAAATTCAAAATAATTCTTTCACCATGGCGCCCATAGTTTCCATTCAAATAGTGAGCGTTTTACAGCATTATTTATAGCAATCGTGGTAAATAATACGTAATGAATGACAGTTTTATTGTTGTAGAGATAGGTTAAAGCCGGTTACCATAGTGAACTGTTGTAAAGGGCTCGATCTGTCAGTCAGATTCGCGGCGGTTGTACAGGAAAGCTAACTGAGTAACCAACAAACACTGAGCACCAAGGCCGCGTTTTTCCTCAAGCATCGGTCAAACTCATACCAAACCATCTAAACAGCACCAGGCCCTTCAATTTAACCGCTCACGTGAAGCATTTCAGACATTTCTCCTCAAACGAGGCCCGTTTCGGTGTCTGTTGTTGTTGTTGTCGCGAGCGGAGGGCGGACCCCTCACATAAGGCCTCAAAACACATCGAAAATACCCCCATCCTGCGCTAAAAGCACTCTACTCACTCACCTGAGGGCGGTCTGCGAGGCAGAACGGGTGTACGCTTTCTTCCGAGCCGCGGGAGAGAAGATTAACGACGAACAAATCGACAAATTACACCTCGTAGCCATTTGCAGAATCGGCCCGTCCCACTGTGGAATCCCGTCGTCATCGCAGCTACCACGACGTCAGCACGCTGATCGCGTCAGCACGTTCAAACGTGTGGGGGAGGGGCGGATATGTAAACACGCTTTGAAGTGGATGTCGTAACCGGTAGCTTGGGCCAATGAATGCGTACGAATAAATAAACATTTACAGACAGCGGAGATTGGAATTTGTCATAAAAATCAATTAAAATGGAAGTCAATCAAAATAAGTTGTCACCACTGATCTATGATAGATCATATTACATTATATAGATCAGTGGTCGTCACTAAGTTTTATTTATTATGGCTTGTTTCTGTAAAAAATAAAAAAAGAAACAAAAAAAAGTGTGTGTGTATATATATATATATATATATTCTAAAAACCTTTATCCAATAATTCTGAGTTTCAGAATTGATAGCTATGAACTTGTAATTAAAATATATTTTTAATTAACTAAAATAAAAAAATATGTATTTTAACTGCAAGTTCATAGCTCTCAATTCTGACTTTATATGCCTTTTTTATTTATGAATTGAAGATTAATTTTGAATCATGAAATGTCAAGAAAATTAGCATTTATCAGCTGGCCTTTCATTATTTGTGCAATTGAAATGTAATTTAATGCAATTTCAAGCTTTTTCTTCTTCTTTTACTAATAATCTTCGTTCATACAAGTACATGGTATAACAAAAAACACACAGACGAGATAGGTTTATACAATGATGTACTGTATTCAGTAATGACTCGGTACATACTGTATGTGATTAAAAGACACATGACATTTGACATTTATTTGTCCTCTCTTTAACAACCAAAGCTTTAAGTGCTCTGCCATAAGGTCATGGGAAATGTGTGCAAACACACCAGGTTACAGGAAATTGGATGGAGGAAAAAAATAACTATTACCTACCCAGACTTTCAGCGCAAAACAGGAACAACCAAAGAGTTTTGCCTCCTGCTTGTGTTAGATTACTCATCACAGAGCCTCATTTACACACACTCCAAACACAAACACACACACTAACTCATAAGCAGAACCGACAATTAAGTTTTCAAGTTTTTTCATTCTTCAGTGAGGCTGTTTAATTACTAATATTCGAATAAACAAAGCCAGTGTTTCTGAGGGCTCTGGGATAATTCAAACACAAACACACTCCAGCACCAGAGATATTACGCTGAGTTACTTATGACCTCTAATTTTATTAGACCGAATGCCACTTTCCACAAATAAGGTAAAAAAAAACAGTCTGAAATGCTTTACAAAATCAAGCTTTTTTCCTTTTTAGCAAGTGGTTTGTGACAGGAGATGCTTCAACATTTCATGTTGTTTATTTTATATGAAGTGCTCTGGGACCGGGGTTTTTAAAGGTAAAAAGCATAAAAAAAGAGAAAAAAAATATAAAAAATATTTATTTTTCTAATAACTGAAAACCTCTGGAAAAATGCATCTAATTGCAAAGAAAGCAACTTAATTTCATTAAAATTGCTAAAAGAGTAAAATGAAAAATCTAAACAGGAAATCAGAAAAAATAGGGAATAGGGAAAATCTTTTGATAGTGCTTGGGAAACAGCGAAGATTAAGTTAATTCAAATGAACTTCAATCAAACAGATGTCAATAGTAGACTTACAACAGTCAACATTGATATTTTGCATGAGTTTGAAAGTCAGCATCTCAATCAAATTTTCCACGAGATGTTTTTTCACATAATAACAATAAACATTTGCGCCTCTAAGAAAATTCCCGTGTACCATATTTGTGGAAAATACACAGCATCCTCCAACATGTAGGAAGAGAAACTGTGAACAAAAATACAAGAAATGCAAACATTCTCGGTCCTGGCAAGTAAAAATAAAGGCATGCAAAATTACAATGTTAAAAAGGAAACATTATTCCGTAAAGGAAAGCAGTTTAAAATGGGCAAAAATCTGCAGTCATCAGAGATTTTTATTACATGGGAGATAAAAAAACACATATTGGTTGCCTGAATCAGCAGTACAGGCCTCTGACAGCTTCAGTCGCAAGCGTTCAGATGAGATATTGTGGACCCATAAGTTGATTATTAATCATCGTAAGAGTACATGAGATTCTTATTTCCAATCGATCAGATATACAAATCGCACGACCCGATAGATTTACACTTCGTCGAGAACACTGAAAGAAAACAAACGGCGGTTAGGAACAGTAAACGTTGACCAGTGGTGTGACCTGACAGGTTTTGTAAAGCTTAGAGAAGCAAGTCTACCCTGAGAGAAGTTTCTAGAACATGGGCAAGCTTGCCAGACCACCTCTGGCTCTATGTGTTTGGTTAATATAACTGTACACTCTATTAAATATCATCAGCACGCTAGTGTCAAGGACCTAAGATATATCCCTTTCAGTAAATGTGTAATATTTATATAGATATATATTTACATATGTTTTAAGACCCGATCCTCAGTACTCTTAAGACATGTGCAAGTGTTTTCTAACAACCTCAACGAGACATGAAGGCAAAGACAAATGCAGAAGTGCTGCGTGTATTTTTCTGGGGTGGTACTGAGAAGCTGCACGTGTCCGGTATAAAACATGATACAGTAGGAAAGCAACGTCAGCGTTTTCAAACATCAGAAATAAAAAAAACACCGAGATGAAGAAAATCTGGACTGATCGAACACAGCAGAGCTTTGTGTGATTTCAGAAACAAACAGGCCATTCTGTTCAAGAATAGGTGTTTGTTTTGATTTCATCTGCTTCTGATTTAGGATCAGTATTCAGTGTTGGACCTGAAACAAGACTCTGCACAAGTATGTGTTTCCATCGATGCAAAGACGAGACATTTACTCTTCCAGAAATCAGCAAGTTAGTTCAACTTAATTTAGCCAAGCTTCATTAAAGTTGGTCAGTTATAGCTAGCAACCTACTGTAAATATCATCTGATAATGTCTGATTAATGGGCACAGATGTTTATGCATGTAGGCTATATAACAAGAGTAAAAACAAGAATAAATAAGAGAAACATTTATATACTGGGAGAAATATCTTAAATATCTAACATTTTAATGAGGCCTTTGACTCGATAAGTTGAGAATATCTGATATAAACTCTGCAAAAGTGATTTTCTTGCTCAGTATTTTTGTATTTTTTTCTGCAGTACAAATATTTAAGCATTCTTAAATCAAGATAGATTTATTTGATGCATTAAAAAACACGAAACCTGAATCAAAATTAAGTGATTTTATGTTAAATACCAAAAAATCTTGTTTTTCCTTTGAATTGAGATTGAGGTTGTTTACATTTATTAAAGAATTTTTTGATATTTGTACTGGAAAACAAGATGCTTAGTTATTTTGCTAATGGTAAAATTATGCTAGCTTCACTTGACCGTCCTCCATGAAATGTCACTGACCGGCTGCCTCCTCGTCTTACGGCATACAGAGTCTGGTTTTGTCACAGAGACGTATATCAGATCGTCGCAAAACATTATGCACGCTTTTCAAAAAATCAGTCAAATAAAATGCACTGACAAAGCATTAACATCTGTTTGTATACTTGCGTAGAGTGTGTTTCTGGCCTTTTAATATGAAATTATACTACAGTGAATCTCCTGCAGTAAAAAGAGCACCTGGAAATAAGTATCAAAATCACTAAAATACAGCAAAGTAGACCAAGTGCTCATGGGATACAAAATAAACAATTAAAGCACACTAAACACAGATTCCCATCAGATCTCCAGTATGTCATCATTTCATTTTAAGTGCATTTATTTTTTAACTCCCTGCTAAAATATGTCTTAATTATAAAATGACCTGAACACAAAGTGTCCCACTGCCGTAGACAAACACGGGTTTCATTCAGAAGGAGGGACGGTCGGTGCAAACACAGACAGACTGACAGCTGAAGAATGAGAACACAAGTACGGCCCCTCGAGATGACGACTGCATCACTGATCAGTTTAAAACATATGCATGCTAACGATTCCCCGTGAATACCCGTCCCACCCCACCCGTCTTCAGGTGGTCTTTGAGGCTCGACTGAAACATATCTTACATTATATCCAAACCTTTGGGTGGAAAAGTATGTTTTGGACGTTGGAGGTTACAGGAAGTGCACTGGGCCGTGTGTGTTTGTGTGAGACCAGCTCGTCAGGACAGTGAGGTACAGCTGGCATCAATTATTGAGAATGAGCACTGCAAAAACAGACTGAATTACTCAGTATTTGTGCTGTTTTTCATGATAAATATCTAAAAATTCTTAAATCAAGAAGCAACACGACTCAAGATATGATTCCTGGTTTAATGCTAAATTAAAATGAAGTGATGAAGTTAGGCTTAAAAAAAATAGAAACTAATTCTGATTTGTTTTTAACTTAAAATAAATAAATAAAATTATGTGGGTTCATGTTTACAAGAACAATATGTGTCAATAAAAATTATTAAGTCAATAAATATAGGTCAATAAAATTAAACAGTTCATTAGGAACACTTTTTGATTACCACACTGACATATTTCGTCTTACTTTAAGCATAAACTTACTCTTTTAAATCTCCATTTGAGTATGTTTGGATATTTATACTGTAAAACAGGGCTGATTCATAAAAAATGTTTTAATGTTTTTGTGTTTATGCTTAAAACAAGAAAAAAAAAATCTGCCAACAGGGTAAAAAAATTAAAAATAAAATAATAATAAAAATAATAAAATA
>JAUMHR010000055.1:1584591-1595325 GCA_032361145.1 Enteromius fasciolatus
GGAAGAGCTGGAGGAAGTGTCTGGGGAGAGGGAAGTCTGGGCGTCCCTGCTTAGACTGCTGCCCCCGCGACCCGGTCACAGATAAGCGGAAGAAAATGGATGGATGGATGGATGGATGGATGGACGAGAACTACACTGCCCTACACTGAATGTCATTAATTATTTAGAGCTATACTTTTTTGTATTTCATGTTGATTTGACTTCATAATTAAAGGTCAATCTGGTTCAGATTGAGAATTTACTTTAATTAACTGTAATTCAATATGTAATAGACAACACGCTGAGAGTTTTTTCAATGGTTCAGGATCAAAATGGTGCTCATTAAAGGTAAAAAGGCTCTTTAAAATTCTGGGGGCAAATACGCACCGTGTGTTTGAAGTTCATTTCTAACCCTGCTGTACACCCACCTCCACTGATAAAAAATGAATTATGTATGAAGAAGCTCAGACAATAGCCAGTCATGTAATGATCTATAACAGGCTCTTGCCGCAAGACAGCGGAGGAGAATTTAAAAAACTGTCAGGGTCATTAATGTTGTAGTCCAGATGCTACGAGGGCAGGGTTCTAGACGAACTTTTTCCACCGGTTGCACTGGTGCGCCCACACTTTCATATAGGCAATACTGACATGGTTTAAATGATTAACTAACACCTTGTCTACAATGAAGGAGAGAGCTGTCGGGCCGCGCTGCAACAGGTAAAGTCTGTCTATGGAGGACGTGACAAAGCGACCGTTAAAAATGACTCAAAACTTGTGACAATCCGTCATAAATATAACGCAGCACTAGTTTTCTGTCAGGAATTTGTCTTGTGTCAGTCTGTGTGACACGCTGCTGTCAATCAACTATAGTGGCAGTGGCCTCTGTCTGTGTGACATGCATTTGAAAATGGCTTGATTTCAGAACTTATTTTTCAAACTTATTTTTATCACATTAAAACAAAACTACTGGTGGATCTTTATCATTGTTGGGGTGTTCGTGTACACACACTCCCAACAGTCCAAACAGCTGTTTGTGCATGTTGCACCCCTTTAACGAATAAGTTGTCATTTGTTCTTTTCATCTTCTCTTATCATCCGCAGCTACATCCACTGTTTTTCCGATGGGCCTAGTCTACGCCTAGTCTACTCACCTCTCTCTCTCCGTGTCTACACCGGACGTGAGCGGAGCATTGCGACGCAACAAAATACAATAGAAATACAATAGACAGCGCCTGCTTGACATCATCTGACAGGAACTTTAAATGAGAGCTCCGTGTCCCTTCACCTTCCCTTTGTAAAGTACCTTCAAATGAGCACACATGAAAAAAATGCACCAAAAGTACTCATTACCACATAAAAAATAATAATAATAAAATAAAAAATAGTCTAACATGGTGAAAGCATGTTTAGGGGCATAAATGATGAGAAAATTGTTGCTTTTTTGGACATAGCCTATATATAGATATTTTTTTTTAAGAGTTAACAAAATATAACAGTGTTTTTTGAACCAGCCATGTTTTTTGAATATGGTAATCGTTTAGTACTATGGTACTGCTGCATCGGCAAAATACAGATTCACAACTGGACGTTCATAGTGTATGTTTATTCTTCCAGATGTGAAGGTCTTTTTCTTTGACCTACAACACCTCCTACTGTTCTAATGTGAGTATAACACTGAGTTTAAACACTGGCTGTTCAAAATAGCACAATACTCTAATTTCTGCAGTATAGACGTTTATAATATGTGATTGTTTACAATAGTTATACTTCATACACGTAATAGTATATAAAAAATTATATAAAATACTGTATTTTAAAAACATATAATATAGGTATCATCTCAAAACAATAATTTAGACAATTGAATTTAGACTGCTGTTTTGTATGCAGGAATTAATACAAGCACTTTCAAGGGATAGTTCACCTCAGAAATAAAACAATTGCTATTTATTTACTCAGTCTTGGCTGACAAACATGTGCACAGGTGAATTTTCTTTTTTCACTAGAAAAGTAGCTGAAACCAAACCGTTATAGTTGGTGATTCATAAAAAAATCTAGTACTGTAAAATATTTCTGTATAAATTACAGTATTATTCGCAGCTGTTTGCCAGTTACTGTAGATTTAAATTTATGTTATTTACTAGCGACAGTTTGTTCAAAGATAAATTAACATTAAACATTAACAAATCTTTATCTTTACAGGACAAATTAAATAAAACAACAGCCTCATGCAAAGCATTTCTGGGAACCAATATCAGAAGAAAACTGAAAAATTTCTGTTTCCCAGAATGCTTTTTATGAGGCTGTTTTTAATCGTTTTATTCCGTAAATATAAAAGACTTGTTTTTGTTTATTGTCCATTTATATTTAAACAAACTTTTGCCAATTTGATAAATATAAATCTACAGTAAGTTACTGGCAAACCAGCTGCATAACTACAGCTAATATTTTACAGTGTACCCTTATGGAGACAAAAAAAGACGATACAAAAAAAACACAAATATGAGTCCTTGCGGCTCCTCACAGTATGTTTAAGTCTTATGAAGTGAAACGATCGGTCTGTGAAAGATTTAAAAAAAAAATAACAACATTGTTAACTTACCTAAAAACTCATAGCCAAGTCAAATAAGTCTACGAGCTTACGTACGTATGACGCGGACGTAAACTGACGTCGCTGTTGTTGAGAGGCATTTGACATTTCGAACTTTTTCTTTTACATACAGCATACCATATTTTCCACATTCAGTTATTTCTAGCCTTTATAATTTATTCTTAAACCGAAATGCATTTAAAATTAACAATGACTGGTAGGCTACACAAAAAGTGGAATAAAAACTTACATTTTACCTAATGTAGAAGAATCCGCCTCTTCTTCCGATTTGCGTAGATGTCCACTAACTTCTCTCCAGATTAATTTGCAATCAACTCGTTTTCTATGTGCATCAAAGATCGGAAAATCGGTCCTGAGTTTGTCTGTGCATCTTGCAATATTTAAAGGAAAGTGGCGACAGCGGTGTGACAAGAACGTTCAGTGCATGACGTCATTAACCGCTGAATTTAAATCTGCTCTCGCGCTTTTGCTTGCGCAGAGCCTGATTGGACACGCTGAGCGTTTGTCATATTATCACAAATACGAAGTGTTTTCAATCATATACTCCTAGTTTTAGGTTTCATACATTTACAAACACATAAGTACTAGCAAAACCATACATTTACAGTTTATGATATACACGCTGATGTATATAGAAACACCAATAATGGTCCTAATATAATCTGACATGTTTTATTAATAGCATGTACAGATCGTGTAGGTTACTATAAAGTTTACTCTTCTCTTCTCCCCGTTTACCGGAGACTTACTTTAACGTGTTTTAGGAGGAGAGGATGAATTTACCTGTTGTAAATCCCACAGCGCGAACTAACATGGCGGCGCCCGTCACCCGGTATAGATCAACTAACGTGGTCATTATAAAAGTGTTTAAATGACCAAATACATTTACTTGCACATATTCAAAATATAGAATATAGCATATTTCATAATATAGTCAGTATGTTTGTAAATATTAATGATAAAAGAGGAAAAACGAAATTAAAACGATCCATGCGTCACACAGCGCTATTGTGACTGCGGTGCGTCACATGACAAGTATGACGCGTCGCCATGGAAAAAATAAAAAAAACTCACGTGTGAAAGGGTTAATCAAAATTAACGTAGCCATAATTTACTCATTTAAATTATATGATAAATGCAAATAAAATGAAACAATGTGGAAAAAAATTATTCATGTTTGACAAACGTGATTGGCTCTGGTCTGGCCCCCCCTAAACTCCAGTTATGCAGAATGTCTCAAAATAATCCCCACTGCATCCAAGTATTTTTTTCCCATACTTCGCGAGTCAATGGGGACCACAAATGACAGAATTTACATTCTTTGGCTGAATATTAAGTGTCTGAATACAAATGGGGTTTACTATATATCACAATTTCATCATATTACCAGCTCATATCATCAATGGGTGAAGGGCAGAATTCTTAACAAGGATGGAAATAATATGTTTGTGATTGTGTTTTGACATTTGACAAGCTGTACAGGCTTTTGTTCACAACTGCATTTTATTGTAACAATCAAACACATGAAGAATGATGAATTGTGTACATATCTTCCATGAGAAATGTTCAGCTTGTCATAACAACACTCACAGACATTAATCAAGAACTGTATCACTTGGTGAATAGGCAGGCAAGTCGATTTATAAAAACAAAGCATAACTGCAACATAAGAAAAGCATTATGACCTAACGTTTACTGATCAACCTTACACATGCCGGACGATCCGTTTGACAGACAGAGTCACTGCAACCTTCAAAATGTCCTCACGGTAAAGGTCTGTTTTGTTGCGGGACGGGACGGGAGGGGGTGAGTAGCTGCCCCGTGGAGCGGCTGTGACGTCACAGGGAACGGTCGAACCCGTGCAGAGATCCAGTGCACGCTAAAAATCCCCGGTGTGAAGAGGTTACTAGGGTGACGCTCTAGCACGGCACGGCTGTCGTAACTAATCAGCATCCACACCGAGTGATCGCGACAGTTGCTATGGTAACCGCCTTCCTCCTAACCGAAACGAAAGGGTGAAAAGAGCAGTTCCCTCTAGATCTGTTATTTGCCCAGAGAGTTTTTCTTTATTTTCTCAACTGTTCTGTATTGTTTCTGGTGAGACCCCCTTCGTGCAACTGTGGGACAAAATAGGAATGGACAGATTGACATTTACAGCGAAAAATGAGTGAATTCAAGTCACACTAAAACCCCACAGGACTGCGCACCACGGCCAAAAACACCACTGTTAGTTTTTTTTTTTCCTTTTTTATAGTTGTTGCTCTAAACATCTCCAAAACTGCACTTAAATAATACTGAGAGGAAATAACGAAGTGCAAAAAACACGAGGAAGACAAACGTGAGGGATTTCAGGGAACACCGACCTGAAACCGAAATCATAACGTACATAGAAAAAACTTTAAAAAGAATCAAACTATTAAGTTCATTATAAAACAACATTCTAAAAACTTGTAATAAATCAGGCGTTTGTGGAAGAGTTGACACTTTTGCAAAATGTAAAATACAAACGTGGTTTGAATCCAGAAGAATAAATAACTCGTCGAAAAAAAACACAAATCAAAACGGCGACAGCACGTTTAATACTTGACAGTATTAATCGTTACAGGCGGGAGTTTTGTGCTGTTCATTTCCAGAATGCAAACAAATTAAAACAGTACGGAGGCAAATGACGGATAGTACTACCTAGCTAACAAAACGTTAAAAGATCGTTTAATGCAAGGTTCTCTCAAAGTTATGAAGCACCATTCTTCCAGTTACGTTCGTTCAGAGTTATCTGGTCTCTAATAATCCTTAATGGTTTAATCCTCAATCCTTTAAATGTTCTTTATACATCCTTCATGGAACGTTATTCTGAAACATTTAGTTCTAACAGTTTTAACCATTAGTTTAAGAATGTTTAGAAGACATTTAAAAGTAACATTCCCATAACGTTTGAAAAGTGACCAAATAGAACATTCCTTTTTTTCTATTATTCTCACATAAAACCTTTTTTTCTAAACGTGTGTTTTGAATGTAATGAGAAAAATAACTTAAGCAAAACGTTCTTGGAATATATTTTTGTTAGCTGGGTAGTTCATGTTTTTTGAACGTAGATGACTTTGTTAGCTGGATAAGATTCAGGAACACTTGGCCAGAAACAAGCATGCATTGCACCAAAAAATCCAGAAATAAATAGTTTGCATTTGAATATAACCGCATGTAAAAAAAAAAAAAAATCTAATTTAGACATTCTAACCAAATAACAAATAACGAAAAAGTGTAAAAAAAAGAATTTCCAGTTCACTCTTCGAACAAAAAAGTTAAAAGTTGCATTGCATTTTGGGATACAGTACACAGTGCAATATGCTCTGTTTCATACCGCACAGTACAGTAGGTCGTTGCATACAGAAAACTCACACATACTGAAGTAGTATGCTGTTAAGTCAAGCTTTCTAGTACGTATTCCCAGTTCTATGTCAAGAAATCCTGAAACTTACTCAACTAAGAAAGGACACTAAAAAACAGGACACTAGAGTTAAAAGGATGGGTGTCAGGGGTGGATGGATGGACAGAAGTGTATGAGGAAGTAGAGGTGTGCTTGTTGGGACGCAATCCAGATGGCTGGACCGATCCCGGGTGAAAAGCCCATGTTTTTTTAACCCCCATCCCACCCCATCCTTTTTTCTCTCTGTAATGAGTAATTGATTTTATCCCAGGCTGGTAATGTTGGCTCTACCACCTGGGGGCGCCACAATGCGCTGAGTTGTACGACGAGGGACGTTATCATCAACTTGAGCCCCTGTGAAACCATAAAATACAAAAAATAGTTTGATGGCAAGAATAGAGCAAAGATTTGGGCTACAGTATATAAACAATTTTCTGTTTTAAATGTAATAAACAATCAAGCAGGTGAGATTTGTTAAAAACTATAGTATACTATACTATACTATATATATGTTAGTAGACAAACTTCACATTAACAGTTGGTCGAAAATATGTCTTAAGTTACATTTTGTGATGATATATAAACAATCACTTAGCCAGGATTTTCTATATAGGTACATACTGCTTTACGTGAGAAAACAAATTAAGTTAATACAAATAAAATACTTTTTAATCACAATTTTAATTGAATTATATGCAAAAAAAAATTACAATTTAAAAATAGGAAAATTTATAATTAATTTTAAATTTAAGACAGAGCCACACTTTTTTTCAGTAAAAATATATATTACTTAAATATATTGCATACTGCCAAAATAATATTATGGTAGCATGCCATTCTAAAAAGTATTATAGTAGCAAATATATGTTTGTTTGAAGAGTAAGAATGGTACATTTAAATTATAACTGAAACTATTTTAAGCCACAACAACTTTTTCAGTACTTTTTTTTCTTATTTTGTAAAAATATATATTACTGTTTATTGCATACTGCCAAAATAATATTATGGTAAAAATTATGGTAGAAAATATGTTTGTTTGAAGAGTAAGAATGGGACATTTATTTGTGTACTCACCAGACAGGCTGAATCCAGACTGATGCAGGTTGCGAACCGGTTGAGGAGTAAGTTTGACCGGAGAAGTCTTACCAGAGGTGACAGGGGTCATGACCTTAGGTGTCACAGTGACCTCACACACGGGGCCATCATACAGACCCCGTGGGACTCCACGCAGCTCAGCAAGCTGTGATGAGAGATGCCGCAATTACACAAATATTTAATCGATCACGAGGCTATATACATCGGTGCATAACGCATAAATACCCTGCTGCGGGCCTTTATCCTCTTGTAGACGTAGTCTGGGAAGGGTTTACGGGTGACGTAGCGTCCTGAACCCTCGGTGGTGTGGAGGTTCCCGTCTTCCAGGACGATCTTGCCCTGGCTGATCACCACCAGAGGAGCTCCACGTACTTCAATCCCCTCAAAGATGTTGTACTCCACCGCCTAAGAATGACAGCGTGAGGGACAAGCTCTTATCTTCGCCTGTTCTTAGGGACTTCCAAAACCAAAATATGAACTTTTCCTTACAAATGAACAGTGTTTATTTAACATTTTTGTAAGATGTTATGTAGCCTTTCTGAAGAAATTTCTTTCAAAATAAATAAACAAACAAACCTCTGAATGCTAATGTACATTAACATCTCTCAGAGTTCACCAGCGCTCAGAAAATTCATTCTTTTAATATTTGACCGCATTCGCATTTCATTACGGTGGAGTTAAACCAGCATCAGCCTCATTGACAAACAGGTGCAGACAGAGCGAGTGAGTCAGCAGAATACCAAAACAGCTCGGAGCAGAGGATCATGGGAGTCAGAGCTGGTCCAGACCTAATGGTGTCACCCACATTACGGTTGATTTAAAGTGCATTCATATACAGCCTGTGACACGTGAATCTCAGCTGACAAACATGACTGAATCCAAACTTTTTAGTTAAAATGAAGTTGTAAACAAACTCTTCTCACCACGTGGTGGCTCTTAGCAGAGATTATTTTGGCGGCATCAGGGTCCCAGAGCACCAGGTCAGCATCAGAGCCCACGGCGATACGGCCCTTCCGTGGGTACATGTTAAAGATCTTGGCGGCGTTGGTGCTCGTCACGGCCACAAACTGGTTTTCATCCATCTTACCCGTCACCTGTGAAGCAAACATTAATCTTAATAACACACAATGATACACTAATGAGAGTTACATAGATTTTTTTGTGCACATAATGAAAAGATTTGTGTTACTGACAGGTGCAAAGTTTTTTTTTATAGAAAATGTTTCAATGAAAATATGAGAAATATAGCCATTATGCATTGGAAGGGTTACTAAGGTTATTAGTAAGGATGAATGGACTAATCAAGAATATATGATACAAAACATAATAGAAAAATAATTAATTCTAATTAATCAATAGATTTAATGATAATAAAAGCAATAAAAAGTATTTTCATATAAATAATTAAAACAACATATTATTTATTATCTTGAATATTATAAGTAATTAACTATAGTAATTAAAACAATACAACATGACATATCCAACTAGATGTTAGAAATTGAATTATGGATTGATAAATAAAACAGAATATTAATTATATACAGGTGTATAGTTTAAAAAATAAATATATTAAAAACTGTACAGATGCAACTATTGATTAATAAGTACTCATTTTGTCTACAGTAATCTAATAAAAACAAACCCATGTAAATTTAAATAAATATATAAAATATACATGTAATATTAAATGTCAAAGTAATTAACAATAATAAGCAAAACAATGCATGGCTCATCTAATCAGAGTTTATATATGAAACTATTGAACAATAAATACCGGTTTTGGGTGCATAAACAAATGCATAAAGCAGTTTATACAAAGTAACAAATGCAAAGTCCTTGTGTCTCATATCAATTTGATCTGATAATATTAAAGACCATACAAAGCAGATAAATCATCTCTCACCACACACTTGTCCCAGATGATGGACATCCTCTCTTCAGTACCGTTAGTTCCCTCCGGGATGAGGGTGAAATTATCCTTGCCCACGGCCCTCTGGGAAGTGTTGAAGGTGCAGTGAGCGCTGCCAGTCACCTGCAGATCGCCACTGCACACAAAACACACAAACACATACAAACAGAAACGTTTTTGCACATGGCAATATAATGTTTTTTTGACAATGTACAATATATGCTTTTGGAAGGTAGTGTGACATACTATACTCCATCTAAACTCTCTAAACTACAAATATTTTGAAAATATTTAGCAAATTTATTTGTAACACCACATAAACATTTAAAATTATTCGGAAAACATTTAGCTAATTACTTAATAATTATTATACATGCAATATGCACTGCATATTAACTGAGAGACTAAATAAAATATTCATACGTCTAAAAATCAATTTGTAGCACGACATTAATATTTTAAATTAATTAGTAATTAATTAATTATCGCATGATGGAAAAAAAATTTAAACAATATTATTTCCCTTACAGTCATTTAAATCTTATTATATCTATTTACCATCACTGCACCATTGTGTAAGTTTAGTATAATTGACATAATATTATTGTTTATATTAATTTATTGAATTAGTTTTATTTTTATATTTTCTATTATTGCAATTTAGTGAATGCTTTAGTCATTTTGTTTTTGTCATAATTATATATTATGTAGTAATTGTAGAAGTTCGTTTAAATGAAAAATGAAATTATGCTTTGGAATCTAGCTTATGTATATATATATATATATATATATATATAGAATATTACAATTATACACACACCTAACTTTTACATGAGTTAGCAAAAAAATCTTTTTTTTTTCATTTTTGTGATTTTTTATTTTGAACATCACAGTGTCTATTATTTGTACTATTTCAACCAAGTAAAGGGTTGTTTTATTGTCATTTTTTTACTTTACTTTTGCATAAGAATAAACAGATAAAAGCTCTTCTTTGTGTAATGGCGCCCTCTAGTGACTCCTCTAAATCTTCTTCAGCATAACAGTGTGACATACAGATGGCTAATGGCTAAACCCTGCTCTGCACACACACTCACTGTGGTCCAAATAACCCTCTGCACTTTATGACCCATAATGCACTAGAGCAGCTGCGGACACACACCAGGCCAGCAGGGAGTTGAGATAGTCCGGGGTGCTGGGGTCGGGGCTGAGGGGTGGAGATGTGATGTAGGCTGCAGCTTTGGCCCAGTTCTTGCTCCAGTAGTGAGTGCCGTCGGTCCCCAGACTGGCTGAGATGGGCTCCCCGTACACCACGGTACCTGAGGAGCCAAAACACCGGCTCAGGATCACTTCAAACCTTAAAGAGCTGTTTTGCAGTATAACATCTTATAAAAGCAGCCTAACCAGCTAAACATACAGTTTACAGTCAAGGCCCTTATAATAGCAGTCCACTGAATCAGCTATGAGCAGTTTGGGTTTTGAAATGATTTGTAAAAAATATATTAATATTTTTAAAATTTATTTTCAAAAATACACAATAAATCTGCATGAAATATATTGGTAGAGATATAAAGAAACATATTTTCGAAAAACTATTTTTGTCAGTTTTTGTATATTTAAATGAGATTATAAGGTGCATAAGGCATAGTTAATGCATTAAAACAACTTTTATAATACACTGTACATAAAGGCTTTAAGTAAAGTGTTACTGGATTT
>JAUMHR010000055.1:1599397-1627335 GCA_032361145.1 Enteromius fasciolatus
GCTTAAATGTAAATTCAAACACTGTGATGCTTGTATCATCCTGTGTACTATCATGTAAGTGGGAACCGCAGCCATAGGTTCGTACAGCACCGCTGAAGAGCCATTGATTCGTTTTTATACCACTGTATATATAAATATACCACTGTATATTTATAATGTTTATATAAATACATACACATGCAGTATATATTGTGAAAATGTTTACATGTATTTACATGCATATATTTATATTATTTTAATTTATATTGTATTTTAATAAATTTGATAAATAAACATAATATATTTTTCTAAAATATATTCTGCATATGTGTGTATTTAAATATACAGTACATAATAAATACACACAGCACACACACACACATATAATATGTAATCAAAAATTTTATTTTGGATGTAAGTAATCGTTTAGTATTATGTATATACTGTTACAGTATTCATTAATATTTTTAATTTGTATTTTTACTTTTTTAGTTTTAAGCTTTAGTATTTTTGCCATTTTTCAATTTGTCACTGAAGCACAAACATTTAATTATTTTGTGTGTTTTCTTTCCTTAACCAAGGACCCGGACACATGAAATGTCATGCACAACATTTTCAATCTATGATAATAATAAAATTTTTGTGTGTGTGTGAGTGTATTTGTGCAATTTAATGTATTCATTATCTTAAAATAATAAAACAAAATCTCATGTTTTTTTTATCTCAGTTTAATTAAGATGCTTTGTAAATATATATGTGTAATTTTAAACAATTTTAGACGTACTGATCATAGTGGTGCCACCAGCGAGAGCAGCTCGTGTGCCCTGGTAGAAATCATCAGCTGCTGTCATCCCCCGGTCGGGCATCTGGAAGCGGGTGTGAACATCGATGCCACCGGGTATCAGCATCCTGCCGTGGGCATCGATGGTCTTCACACCACCAGGAACTATGAGGTTTTCACCAATTTGCCTGAAGACAGAAACAGAGAGAGAGTCACAAAAATCAACAGGGGTCATCTCTACTGTCAGTTGTTACTTATGAATGTGAGATATAATGACAAGAAAAATAACAATAACGACAACAACAAAAAAACACTTGCTTGATGACTCCATCCTCCATATAGATGTCGGCATGGAAAGACTGATCATCGTTCACTATCTTCGCTCCTTTGATTAGAAGTCGGTCACTCTGTGAGAGAGAGACAAGAGAGTCACACAAAACTGTGTTTATTCCCAGTGCCTGTGTGTCTGTTTATACAGTAATTTAACTGAAACTCAATAGATATCACATGCTATCAGTTTAAATACAGACACACTTTGTCCCGCACAGTATGAACAATAAAACAAAAATGCATGTGCATATTTCACAGTAAGATTTTTTTGCCACTAAATACAGCTTTCGATCATTTCCTGGCCTAAATCTTTTTCCCTTTACACAAAATTAATGTTCTTTAATTAATGTTTTTTCTAAATGAAAGTGATCATGAAATATAAAATATCAGAATTCTAAAATGATACATACATGTACATACTGTATATAAATTGCTATTATTTATCCAATTCATATATTATTTTACATTTATTATTATTTAAATATATTTTAACACAAAATATATTTAAAAAAAAAAGTACTGTACTAAAGTGACTCCTGCCTTTTTGCACTCTGTGCACACACACACACACACACACACAAACACACTGTGAACTGAATTCTGTGAATAACTTTCCATAGATTTCTATAATTTTGGGCGGGCTAGTCCCCAAAATGTTTTAAAAAATCAGGTTTTTCTATCCTTGTGGGGACACCACAATGCAGCATATACAAGCATAAACATACACAAAGATAATTTCACAAAAGGATTCACTTTTGCAAGTAAATGCAATTATGCTACCAAAAACCAAAATGACAAAAAGCCACGGCTGTTGTTGACATTAAATTGAACTGATTTGATAAATGTCTTCGCATGCCAAGGTCACTGTAAGAAACAACCAAATGAGATGCAACTGTAGTTTGGGGACATACTGCACAGCTACAATCCTGTTCTATCCAGACAGTACACTAAAACATGACCGGCAAGCACTGGACATCAAGTTCAATCAGAGCTGAAGCATAAAGATCACTGAGGCACATCAGAGAAACACAGTGATTCTTATCATGCTAAATCGATTCTGACACGCCATCACGAGCCCAAACATTATTTCAGGACACCGCCATCGACTGCGGGCTGCATGCTTCTCTCCTGTTCAGACACACATGGTGTATGTTCAATTTCACATCACTGCGATATCACTGAATCTGATTTAATGCCATAGCATTGACACTTTAACCCTATCGTGATGGCCATGCACCCTTATCCAAGAGCATGATGGGAATGGTGGGGGGGTTCATAAGATCTCAGTTGCTCTGTAATTAAGGACCTGATGGGATAATTGTCATGGAAGTCTTATTCTGTAGCTGTTTGTCTGCTAATGAGTAGCTACGGAGAGAGTAGAAAGTAGAAAAGACTGTGCTCTGCAGAACAAGACATTGTCGCAAAAGAATGCTGCAAACTAAAAAATCTATAGATGAAATGCAGTGAATTAAGACTTAACTTCACAATTAGGTTCAAGATGCTTTGCGATCATATCTTAATGAGTGTATTTTATGAAAACAAGCAGTGGAAGTAACACAGCTACTTAGACTTAAGTACAATCTTGATCAACTTTATTTTAGCTTATGCCTTTGTAATATGCTGTAATTTTAATGCCATTAGAAAGTGTATTCAAGTTATGTACTGGTGGGTTTAAATCAAACTAAGGTGCAGCTGGATAAGAAGTACACTTAAATACAATCTTCATACATTTTTGTAAGTAGCTTATGTCTTTGTACTTACATTATGGAAACATAATAAAATAAAGTGTCAAGTGTCTACTTGTATTATAATATCAGTAAAGCTTTGTGCTTTTGTAAAATAAAGAAAACAAACAGGTTGCGCTTTCTGCCATCTCTGTGCACTAAAATGCAAAATATAACTCAGGAGCAGCAAAACTCAGTATATAATTACAGAGATGAGAAATCATTTACAGAAGCTAGAAACATCTACTCTAAAATAAGCCAAATAAAATAAAAAAAAAATACTCAGTGATTATATAATCTATAAGGAAGGCAAGTTCACTATAAAGGGTAGTCATTTCTCTTATTATTTTTGGTTTAACTTGATGTACAAAAATAACTAAAATTAATAAAATAAAAGGGAGAAAAATTTTAGTTTAATTCAAAAACCCTCAATACAAATATAAAAAACAATGTATATTATATATAAATACACACACACACACACACATATAGTATATATATTGAAAATATTTACATGCACATACATTTATTTTACATTATATATAAATGTATTTAATATATAAACAAAATATTTCCTAAAATATGTACATGCATGTGTTTGTTTTCATATTTACATGATAGATATACACCGTATACACACATATATTAAATAAACAAAACTTTTAGTTTGGATTAATTGCGATTAATCATCTGACAGCACTAATATTAACCCTTAAAGTAGTAAATACAGCTTGGGAAAGAACGATCATGAAAAGACTGAAAGGATATCAATTCATCTCTGAGACAAAGCCTCACTGTTCACTTTGTTACTATGAAGCACACTGTAGCTCTGGACTGCATTCATCCTCACAGCCAGCTCATGCTGTTAGCATCCAAACTATCTTAACTGTGTTAGTCGAAACAACTGAGGCTCTCGAGCTTATTTGTGATGTTTAGAGCGAGCTCGAGATCAATGTCTGAGATCAAGATGAACTCTTTTTATTCAGCCGCGACGGACATGTGCTCTTTATTGTTGTTGGTTGTTCACTCTTCTACAAATCCATTACTAACGCTGAGTCCAGACAAACGCTGGCGGCATCACGGCCCAAAGGCTCATTAAAACAGACCTTTACATCTGCTTTACTGCTGAGCCTTTGGCTTATTCAGCAGTTCTTTAACGTCTTAATGCATGTTCAGGAATACTGACCAATTAGAGGATTAAAGAAGGCAGACAACATCTCAAATCTTATAAAACGGATAGTTACGGTCCTGGATGCTAATCGGTCAACATTATGACCCCAGATCTGATCTGGATAAGCCTTGTGTCCAAAATATAACACATCACACATGGCTGACGCTGAACTCTGACTGCAGCTTTCCTAGAAAGAATCAAATCCTTAGCGATGTGAAATATGAAGTTATTTGCTTTTAGTTGATAAAGTAGGTCATTTAAGTACAAACAAACATTTATTTACTGTATTTTTGTCAGGTTTGGACCACACAAATTTAAGCTCTTCTTACCGTATTTGTAGCACGATTTTGAAAACAACTGAGTGAATTAATGACAAGAATAATTAAGAAGGAAAACTTATGGGGAACACTTTACAATAAGGTTCATTAGTTAACATTAATGCATTAACTAACTAACAATGAGCAATATATTTGTTACAGTTTTTAGTTATATTTATCTGTATATTTTCAGTTCATGCTAACTTTATGTTAATGTTAACAGATAAAACTTTATTTTGGCCTTACATACTTTTAATAAATAATACTGATATAAATACTGTATAAATAAACAGATTGTTTATATAAATAATTGGTAATATTTATGGATTAAATAATATGAATTAAGACCAGCTGCTTTTAAAATCATATCAGAAAGATTGTATTTTAAGAGACAAGCACTGATAGTAAAATAATAGCGGAAAAAATAAAATATTCTAGTTTTAATTTCATATGTCAGCTTTATAGTTACACAATATGCACATATTTTGAGTACCGCAGATGACTAGCAATAGAGTTGAAAAGAAAATACTAATCATCTACTTGGTTTATCAATACACAGGAAAACAAAGGAATGCAAACTTCCTGATGTCTCCATGTTCGTGATGTTTGATGTCGGATAACAAAAGCTACATATTCTGACACCCATATAGAAGAGCAGTATCTCCAAAAATAGTGATTCAGACAACTAAAATTATTTTTGGAAGAATATCAAAAAATGTAAGCAGCATAAGGTATTGGCAAAAAAAGTTTCAAGATTTTCCTATGGTAATCAACATTATACAACAAATACTGTTGTTAGAGCTGAACTCGTATTGAACCCGGAATAATCCATTGTAAAGCTGTGAATGGGCTTAATGAGTCATTACGTAATGGCAAACGTCCCTCCTCTAGATCAAGCATTACAGTGTTTGCATGTGAAATGTTAAACTAAATGTTTGTTATGGTTAAATGCATTTCCGACAGCTTAGAGCACTGGCTCTGTTTGGATTAAAGAGACAAATGCAGCACTTAATAATTGACTTTTTTCTCAGCTGCACATGTGGTATGTACCTCAAAGAGCGTGAAGGGCTGCTAATGATGGCCTCCAGAGAGTCCATCCATACCAGAACAAATCCCTGTGACCCACTTACAGTGAATCTAGTGCATACTTTTATCCTAAAGACATACACACTAACTCAAGCTACTCCAATCGACAGTCATAATGGCTCTTAGACGAAGTGCACTCCCATCCTGCGTGCACGAGAAAAAACGCCTTTCCGAAAGTAATGTGCACTGAGAACTCAGAGATTTGTGCTCTAGTAAGTGGGTCAAACCCGCTCGGACTCTTGAAGGTTTCTGTGGCTGATCAGGTTTGTGTGTCAAGGCATCATGTGAGTAACATAACTGCATGCGTGCAAGACTGCAGTCGAAACGCAATAAATAAATAAATACATGTGCATTATGTGCATTTGTAATATCTGCGCTCCACTGATAATGGCTTTTTAGAGTCGCGCTGTACACGCTTAACTCTGAGTTAGTCTACTCCGAGTTCTAACTCTGATCTAACTCAGATCAGCTGTTCTGAAACCCTTTTTCATCTCTGGGTTGATCAACTCAGAGTTCAAGTTTAAACTCCGAGTTGTTTGAACCTCCTTTCTGAAATAGCCCTTGGAGTGGTGTGTATTATTGTGATGTTTTTAACAGCTGTTGGACTCTCATTCTGACGGCACCCATTCACTGCAGAGGATCCAAATAAATTATTGTTTTACAAGCAAACACTTTTCAGTTTTCATACTGCAAAAAATTTCACTGGCACTTGTTATTAGCTGTTTATTTGTAACTATTTTTGAAATCTACTAGAAATATCTGAGTGAAAAGAGTTTTATATCAGTTGTTTTTCATTGTAACAGTAGGAAGGCTCACAGAAGTGTTTTTTCTAGCTGGAAATGTTGAGTATTTCTGCGCCAGAGGGTTAATCGTGAGTTCAGCTTCAAATCAGAATGACGTTTTCAGGTTCTGAACTAGCAATCAGAGTAAACCACAGAGTCAGTGTGCTGTCAAAGATGAACGATTATCTTTATTGCGACATCTGAGGTGGTGTAACAAAACGAATGTCAAATTCCAGCGAGCAGTTTGCCAACAATCAAAAGCACATAAGGTGTCGAAACCCAGTTTATCGGCACTGACACTGTTCTCAGGAAGACATATTATTACATGCTATTACTGGTCTTTCTGAGAACACTAGTGGCACTGCTACACTTACATGTGATAAAATGCCACATTAGTTTAGTCATTCGCAATCAGAAATCAAAAACAAAACATCCCAAAAGAGTTGTCACTTTCAGTTTCTAAATGGTTATGAGATTAAATGAAGAGCACACTGTTTAAGATTCCTGCTTCCAAAAAAAAGCTCACTTTTGTTCTAGGGACCTCCTTAATGTCTCAGACTTTCCTCGGATTCAACAAGATATCTGCAATCAAAACTCAAAACCTCAATATAAACTTAAAGATTCCTGAAACTCCAACTGATCCAAATGTACACCTTTATCGATATATTGGTTATACACTGCAAAATATTTTTTTTTTGCCGCATCTGAACACTTTTAAATCAAGATTCATACTTGAGAAGTAGAACGGCTAAAGATTTCTCACTCTCTGGAAATATAATCCAAATTAAAGGAATAGTTTGGGTCACCATTGAATTCAATAGTATATTTGTTTCCTACCATGGGAGTCGATGGTGACCAAAACAGCCTGATTACAAACTTAATGTTCGGCAGAACAAAGAAATTCATACAGGTTTGGAAATACTCGAGGGTGAAATTTTTGGGTGAACTATTCCTTTAAGTGAGATTACAGTATGTTTAAAACCAGAAAAATAGAGTAGAGTAAGAAAAAATAATCTTGTTTTCCTTTTGAATAAAGTTTATTTTTATAGCATTAACAGATATTTGTTCTTGTTTCAAGCATAATTAAACTCAATTAATAAAAAAAAAAACATTCAGAAAACAAATGTTTTTTTGTTTTTAAATAAATGTACTTTGATCTAAAAATATTTACACAAAAAAATATTTTCTTGCTTGATATTTTTCTAGTACACATGATATCTAAACAATTTTGAATAAAGATACATTAAATTAAATACAAAAAGAATGAATAAATAAAAAAATATCTAAATTTTTTTTTGCTTAAAACAATATAAAAAAATTGCAAAGTGATATTATTGATATTATTTTAAAAAAATATCTGAGAACTTCTAAGCTGTCATGATGGGTAACTGACACGCATCTCAGTTTTTAAGGTGAGTTTCATTACTGTTGCTAATTCACACAGGGGTCAAAGGAAGCACACGGCTGCACTTTTATCAAATCAATGAGAGCCTGAGTGAACAACATAAAACCGGCAGACCTCTCAGCCATTCGATACGCTGCGGATGATGAAGTCAGGCGAAGCAGAACATTGTCTGGGCTGCTGGAATGTGACTGCAGCAGAAAACATGGCTAGAAAATGGGCCATGGGGGTGTATGAGTGTGTTTCAGACAGAAAGGATGGAGTGCTCAGGCTGTGTTTGTCATGAGTGATGGCGATGTGACACTGTCAGACAACCCTAAAATTTAACAACAAAAAAAAGCAAGACAAAACAAAGTCACATTTATAGTTAAAATCTGCACTGCATCAAACTTTATCTTAGGTACTTCCTTAACCCATAAAGCCTACACTGCATCATATAGATGAAATTATAAGGCCACTAAATGATCAAAATGATGAAAAACCTGTTTTATACAATCTACTACATGCCTTCACTTGTCAGATTGATAGTTACAAAAACATACTTTTAGGATAATTGTGCAAACATCCACTCCCGTGGTATTTTTCATTGTGAAATCATTTTAAACATAAGAAAACATTTCATGTTGTAATATTTCAAGGTAAACATTTATGGGCCTAAAATAACTTAGGTTTACTTGATTACCCATACGTTATAATTTAGAAAGATCATATTAAATGTGTCTAATACAATCCTATAATATCTTGAGGGAAATCTTTCATTAATCTTCATTGCACTACATGTCATTTTATGTTTTGAAACTCTAGAAACTTGATTATAAAATTAAGCATTTAAATATCATCCTATTAAGATATATTATTGCTAGGTTATAGAGAAAAACTGATATCATATAATGTAATCTGTTATTAAGTATCTGCAATACTGTTATAAATATCTCATTGATTTACAGAATTATCCAAAATTTTTTGTCCATATAAATATTAGCATCTGCACCAAATTGCATATTTTTGATCAGTTATTCCTCCGGTACATTATAAAAATATATACAAAAATATGCACTTATTTTTTTGATTTTTAAAAATATTTAGCATGAAGTTTCATTTCACATGTGATTTTCCAGCACACATTATTCTAAAGAAAAAAAATTATGACACCATATTTCCATTGTCTGAAATCCGTCATCAACATGTAACTATGTGCTCCGCCCTTCAAATGACATCAACTACAGCGGGCATGAAATATAGACAAAAATCAATGCACATCACAAGGTTTTATCAACATGGTTTTCTTATTAAATATCTTGCTTCACTCACAACACACCAGGCTCTGGACGTGCAATAGATTTAACATTACCATCCCTAAAAATAACTCTTCTCTAATTTAACATGCAATTTCCCATTGGCATTTCTTTATAAAGATCCAGAGAAAAGGTAAGGAATCTTCATGCAGCTCTTTTCCATGCGATCTCATTCAAATTCCCACATATTTTAACAGGAGCTACTGTCATCAGTCACGTGTTCATAAGAACTAAAAGCAGTAGTGGACTAGTTACATAATATTCAATGGTGCTTTTTTTGGGCTTGACAGACATTGTCCCGGTATAAAAAACAGCTGCATGAGTATTCAGACGCTCTCTTGTTTTTCACTGCATACAATGACACAAGATGAACTATTCCTTTAAGTCTTTGAGCGTGCAGTACAGTATCGGTGTTTGCCACCCACTGGCAGTCTTATCACCATCCCTCAAGATGGCTGAAGAGCTAAAGGCAAGATCTAACAGCAAAGGCAGAGCTTTCATCTTTCTCCCTCCTGTCCCAGATCTGCCCGTTCCTACAGGCCTCGGCTAACTGATCAGCAGCGCCTCTAAAACTATCCCAGAGAACATCGATGCAGTGCACGCTGTCTTTGGACTGTAAAGGTCACTGGTGGACTGAAGACGTTTTACAGGCATGTACCGCCACATATCATGACACGCACTTTGCATTCACTGACCTACTTTTTAAAAGAGGATTTTCATTCATTTCCTCTGGAGACGGTTCTCTGCATTTAGCATGGCTATCAAAGCAGCTCCGGCTCTCGGCGGGGGTGGTTGCGGACGACATTGTATTGGCGGCTAAACTAGAGCTGCTTTATACATTAATGAAATGCACTTATGAAGGTGAATGTTGTTGATGCATGCACGGCTGCTCATATATCTTGTAAGACACATTCCTACTGCTAAATCTGGAACAGGTTCTGTTGGAATAGGGATTCATAGATTCAATTCTATGAAGGTTATGATATGCATGCATGCTTTCCATAAGCTAGTTTATCAATAAAATGACGTTTTGAAGGTTTTGAATGTTTTCAGTGCATGCAAAACGATAACTCACAAGGAATTCCAAAGAACTGCAATAACGCATTCCTTCAGATCCACTGGAGATAAGGTACATATCTTTTAAGGATAGCTAAATATATGTTTACTTTATTTGAGACTATGCATTATGGCATAACAATAGGATCTTAAAATAATGCATGCATGCTTAACAGCTGGTTTATAGACCGGAGGAAACATACTTATGATGGTGATTGATTCAATGCATACAAAACTACATTCACAAAGCTTTATAAAGAACTGCAGTGATGCAAGATATTGTGCAATAATGGACAGGATTTATATTCCTAGGATCTTAAAATAACACAAATGTTATCAGCTTTCCATGAAGCTGTGTGGAAATAAACTGAAACATACTTCCAGTGCGAGCAAAACCATAATTCACCTATATTTCCAAGGAACTGCAAAGATGCATTGCTTCATATTCACTGGAGATAATGTATTGGCTAAGAATTATATTTATTGTATCTAAGGCTATGCATTACTGTATGAAAATGATATGATATAAAATAATGCATGCATGCTTAAGAACTTCTCATACAATTGTGAAATAAAATAGATGCACTGAAATCATTCATCATTGTAACTACATACAAATCACCGGTCACAAAGATGCTCTGTTCATTTAGAACACACAGTAACATGGCAGCAGTATAAGACAGAAGATTTTACATTTTCAATATGCAATTAAAGTAGGCAGGTTATGTTATTGCCAGGAATAATGCATCATATTCTATTTAAATGAGGCCTGTTTTATAATGCATGCCGAGCTTTCCACAAGATAACAAATGAATCCAGTGTGACCTACAGAGCTGCAAAGGGTGACCCACAAAGAAACACATTAAAGTGGGCCTGAGCGCATCATACACAGAAACCAGAGGTGACAGCAATCCGACATCTGATGGAACGGTACTGACATAACTGGACCACAATAAACCACATAGAACTTGATCGCTTCAGCGTTGAAATGCCATTCATTATATGACTGTGTGGAGTCGCTGTCATTGCATGCCCTCCTATTCTTCAACGCTTTAATCGCGCGCGTTTGCCAGCTTTCACCTTTTTGTTGTTTTGTACTCACAGTGATGCGAGGGATGTTCTTCTTGCCCTGGTATCCGGACATCTCTGCTCTGATAGCTGGAGATCCGCACGCGTAATGGTTCCCGATGCGCGTTTGGAGAAGCGACGCCCCGCAGCTCAATGACACCCGCCGCCGTCGGCACAAAACTAACCGGACGCGATGGAGGAAGGTTTCCAGACAATCCTGCAGAGATTCTGAAGGTGGACGGTGAAATGTTTCAGGCGACGGGCTTTTCTCTCTTGTTCCGGCGCAGCGGCAGGACGCTCCAGACAGACACTGATGGAGATTTACACGGCCAAAGCCACCGTGCATGCGCAACACCCCACCCTGATCCACACACACACACACACACACACACACACACACCTTCATACATGCAAGACAAGATTCATTAGATAAAATGTTAAGAAAACAATTACATTTCTATTGATTTCTGTTTTACATCTAGTTTTACAGAATTAGAAAATTATTTAATTTCAACAAGAGTTACATTTTCTGTATAATATATGAGAAAATAAATCAAACAGGTATTTATATGACTGTTGACAGTATTCTGACGTCTCTCTTTCGAATCATATACATTTTGTATAATAATATGCAACAAATTTTGCTGATCAAATAAACAATACACAGCAGAAATAAAATGAAATAAGATATTCTGCAGATAGATTTATTTATTAATTAATTCAAATTAAAATGCAAATCAAATGTGTACGTTTTCCACTAGATGTTGTTTATCTTTAATAATAAAAACATAAAGTAAAATAAATTATTTTTTTATTTGATTGTCCTTAATGCTTTTATTCTCTTAAACAAAATCACATGTTTTAGGAAATATGTTGTGTTTATTTATTGTTAATAATTATTCATTATGGTCAGACCAACAGCTTTCTGTCTTTCTTTCTTTAAAAAGAGATTATATAGAGAATTGGAGATTATATAATGTATGATGTAAGCGTTAATGTAAATAAATTGTGGAAACTCAACTATGTCATATGCACTGTAAAAATACAAAAGGATTGCATTTTTTTACTTAAATATTAATGAGGGGGAATTAAAATAGAATGGTAATATGTTTACAAATAATCAATCAAGCATTCGATTCCTCCTATAGTCTTGAGCACACACATGTAAATTACACACAACCCCTCCACTTCAGCATATGCAACCTCAGAACACCTGCCAGCAGCCAATCACGTGAATGGAAGCCAATCAGGCTCCTCCCACTCAGTTTCTATGGTTGCCGTGGGTTACTGGGTAGGCTGGTCCTCTACGCCTGTCTCCCGTGAATGAGGACCACCGCCAAAACAATGGGTCCCGCTCTTGTGTGAGATAATTTGGTATTTCACGGTCCTGTTCTCAGTGCGTGGCTAATCGTTCTTCATAAATGTGACCAATTTGCTGCACAAAGAAAAATGAGTGCACAAACTATATGGAAGCATCTCATATTGTCGAATGGTGTAACAAAGACAATGTAATTATGAAAGGGAGAAACCAACGAGCTGCTTTAGAAGCTGAAACCAACTCAGAACGGAGCGAACGCTACGCAGACCACAGCGTGCTTTACACTAAAATAATTGCTTCTAGTAGATCAAAAATCACAATGTTCATCTGTGGCTCTGATGGATGTTTGCATACAGCCAAATCAGTAACTAAAGTTAAGTATTTCATGCTTATCGTGAGTTTGGTTGACTTTTGTTAGCCATTAGGAGGCAGTAATGTGCTAATTATCATTGACTATTTAATTCTAGCACACTAGCCCTGCTACACTATAGGCTACAATAAATCAGCTATAGTTTAGATTTGTTTATCCAGTAGAATTTATTCTACAGTAGAAATATTTCATTCCTAGAATTATTATAAATATGTGACCCTGGACCAGAAAACCAAAATTTTTTTTTTTACAAATTTGAAATGTATCATATGAAAGCTCAATAAATAAGCTCGGAGGGTGCAAAAATTGGAGTCGGAGGGTGCAAAAAAATCTAAATACTGAGCAAGTCACCTTTAAAGTTGTCCAAATGAAAATCATATCAATGCATTTTACTAATCAAAAATGACATTTTGATATGTTTACAGTAGGAATTTTACAACAAATCTTCATGGAACATGATCTTTACTTAAAGGTGCTCTATGCGATCTTGCAAAACACTATGGGTGCAGGACCTACACCAAACAAAAACAAACTTCGGCCAACCAATCGGCAAGTTTAAACCCCACCTCTTCTTGCCGGTTGTTTGGCCGAAGTTTGTTTTTGTTGTGGTGCCCAAAATGGTTCTTTCGATATTGCAGCCTCTGTGTTGTCTTTCGAGAGCGGGTTTCCCCCCAGTGTATTCAGAGAGCAGACAGCAAGACGATCGAGGGTTTGAGATAAAAAATAATATCGAGCTAAAATCCTGCAACATCGCATAGAGCACCTTTAATTTCCCAATGATTTTTGGCACAAAAAAAATCAATAATTTTGACCCATGCAATGTATTTTTGGCTATTGCTATAAATAAACCCCAGCGACTTAAGACTGGTTTTGTGGTCCAGGGTCACATAATTATTTCTTCCCCTTTATCTGCACGCCAAAATGACATCCTATAACACATATTGCGTGGAACACAACGGAAATGTTTCAAGGGGAACCAAAAAAGTGACGGACCCGCTGAGATTTGCTTTCCTTGGGATTATTCTAATTTATTTTGACAATTAATGAAGCACTGCTTATTTATTTTTACTAACCTTGAAATTATATTTCGTTAAGGATAATAAATTAAGTTATCCAGCTTATATAATGATGTTTAATTGTGGAATTCGTCATATTATTTAGACTAATAATATCCAAAAGACAATGAAATCATTCAATTAGGGTGTTTAAAAAAAACAAAAAAACAACAACCTTGCAATTCACCAACAGCTCCACTGACACAAATTACTTCCTAAAAAAAAATGTTTTACATTGATTTTATTGTTATATACTATATATATATTTTTAATTATATATTTATTTTGTGAGAAATGGGCTCGGATTGAGCGTAATAAATATAATTTTCTTAATTTTGCACATATATCAGAACTTTCACAACATAAAAGTCATAAAATCATAAAAGAATACAACTAATGCATCAAGATTTTATTTATATAATTAATGCAAAATACGTCATAAAACAATTCGCTGCTTATAGACATGATGATTTATGCAACAGATCTTACAAGATAAATATTAATAATACACAGGAAAATGCAAACACTGATCTTTTAATGAATGCAAACTTACCACAGGCTACATTATGTCTTAATCAAAAGAAGAAAGGCGTCCTCAGCATTGTATCTTGATTAATTTTCACAGAGAGGTACGCAATAATGTAGGGAGGATGTTTTCTCTTGTCTTTATTAGTCCAAATCCGCCATTTAATTTAAAAAACATTAATTATATATTTAGCGATGTTTGCTTACAGTAAATGCGACCCGAAGCTCACCGGCGGCATCTTGGGCATCAAGCCCAAATTGCAGCTGGTCCGTCACTTTTTTGGTTCCTCTTGAAACATTTCCGTTGTGGTCCACGCAATATGCAGCGTGGTTCTTAGTTTGCATGTTTTGAGGATTTGCAGTTTGTTTCTTGATTTGCACATGTTTTGAGAATTCACAGCACTTGTGTTGCCAACTTGATGAAAATGTGTTCTTAATGTGCTGCTGTTCTCTCTATTTGCATGTTTTCTTAAATTGCAGCGTGTTCAGCTCTCTCGGCCACCGTAAATAAATACCAAATAATGTACTAATTTTCAAAAAAATCTGAGCTGAAACTGAATCTGAGCTCAGGTGACATAGGGCTCTTCTCAGTTAACCTTGAGTCATACCAAAACCCCAAAGAATGGAATTCTGGGTTATGTTGCATAATTTACCCAAGGTCAACAATTAATCTTTGGTATTAATAAATCTACCTTTCACAGTGTATGAGTGAGTGAGCGACACATTTATATAGTGCTTATATAGGGGGGGGGGTCTCTCCTCAACCACCACCAGTGTGCAGCATTCACCTGAATGATGTGACCGCACGCAGCCACAGGACAACGGCGCCAATACCAGCTACAGGTGGAGAGGAGAGAGAGATACAGCCAATCAATGGATGGGGATTATTGGGAGGCCATGATAGATAAGGGCCGGTGGGAATTTGGCCAGGACACCGTGGTTACGGGGATGAGTGTCATTTTTAATGACCACAGAGAGTCAGGACATTGGTTTAACGTCTCATCCGAAAGATGGTACTCTATTGACAGTATAGTGTCAGCATCATTAGGACCCACACAGACCACAAGGTCAGCACCCCCTGCTGGCCTCTCTAACACCTCTACCAACAGCAACCTAGTTTTCCCAGGAGGTCTCCCATCCAGGTACTGACCAGGCTCAACCCTGCTTAGCTTCAGTGGGCAACCAGGCTTGGGCTGCAGGTGATATGGCTGTGATTGTATAACCAACAGTGGGCCTCGTTTTCAATATTTACATTCTAGTTTGCATCCGTGTCATTGATTGGAGGAAAGCAGCATGTAAACGCATCTAGCAGCACATACTTGTGATATTGCAAAATTTAAGCTACTGTTTCTTTCTGATTCGGGCATACAGATAAGAATACAACAGGCTCTTCTTTACTCCAATCTGTTGCATTTAGACATTTTCCCTGAAAGCACAGATGGCAAAAGAGTCTTTTTCAATTCAACTGCATTTTTTATGGCAATATAAACAAATTCAGAAACACCATAAAAATCTGTTCATCATTTATCTACTTTTAATGCAAACAAAACACCAGACATGATTTACACAAGTGTCGTGAATCAGTCAGTTCAAATTCTACAATGGTCGGCTAAAAATGCTTTGGCAAAAGAAAGCTAACAGCTCCATGTCCACCTATGAACAAGATTAAAACAGAATTTCAGACCTATGATAAAACGATCACTGTAATCACTAAAAAACCCAAAACAAACAAAAGAAGCTTTTGTAAACCAAATCAACAGATACATGTTTGCATTTACATTTTGATCTAAATGTTACTAAATCTATTTTGTGAAAACAATTATTCACAGTGGGTGACTTATGAGAACCAAAGCTGGTTGTGTTTCAATCAACCGTCCAATTAAACCAAAGAAAATTCAGCATGCAGTAATTAAGGCAAGTGAAGGAAACATGGGGGAAGAGGTTTTTCTTTTGGCAGTGGCATAAAAATAAGACAATAATGGTTTATAAATATAAAATAAAAATCCGACTGAAACCAAACAGCTTCACATTCTTTGAACAGACAGAAACAGCTTGAAGTACCTATTGGTTCCATCATGAAATGAAATATGAACATCACAAATCATCTTCAAACCCTCGTTCAGTTTGAGTGAGCTCTTAAAGGGACAGTGCACCCAAAAACACAAAATATATAAAAAAAACATCTAAAATCATTAGGTTTGGTTTCTTCTCTGAAATACAAAAGATGTTCATACTTTCTATACATTGCATTTAAAGTTTACTGGCAAGCTCAGAAAAGGACAAAAATAGTGCATACAACCACACTATTTTCCAAATATTCTGAAGTCTTTCAGTTCTTTATGTGATGAACACACTCATATTTATACTCATAATCCAATTTTATGGTTTAATTTTGTTATAATAGTAATCAGCTTCATGAAAAGTTTAGTGTTTCACAGAAGAAAGTCAAACAGTTCATCACAAGGGTGAGCGTCCGATGTCTCATTTTTGGGTGCACTTTCCGTTTAAAACAAATCTTTCGGCTTTTATCTGTTACTGAAGCATTTGTTAGCTTTCCATATTGGTAGTTTGCACACAACAGAATAAAAGCGTATCCCGTACCATGCGGTTTTCTGTACCTGCAGCATGCATCAGGACAGGAGAGACCACCATCAGATCACAGGTCGCATGCTTGCCTGCCTGGAGACTTTTTACCAAATAAAAAGCACAAAACCCCACATTCACAGTGCTCAACAATCACATGCATTCATAGTTCACACACCCGCTGCCTGTACGTGAGTTATTCCCTCAAACACACGCTCGTGCAACTTGACTTAGAGAACTTGCACGATAGTGGCACTATCTTACCTTCACATATGGATTCATGTGAACTTAATAATGGAAATGCTAAAGTGGTTTTGTCATAGATTTGTTAAGAATTACATGATACATCATAGGGAAAGAGAGGAATAAACAAATGCATGTCAATGTAGCAAAGCTTAATGAATTGGGTTTGTACAGAAAAATAACACATAACAGACTTCAACATACAATTTACAAATGGCCACATCTGCTCGACGTTAGAAAATAGTGTGGATAGGCAGTACAAATTTTTGTGTCAATATACAAAATTTTCTCATTTTATTTGTCAGTGTAACAGCGTAACATATTTTTGGAGAACTGTACTGAACACCTAACATTCATCAGGTGAATTTCATGAGGTTTGAATATGATGTGAACCAATTTGGTTCCAAACGATAATAAAATCTATTAAATTGGCGGAAAGGACTAGGACGAAACTTGAGGAATTGTTTATCTTCGTCACTAAACCAAATTGTCTCTAGCTGGTCATTTATATCAATGCATTTGGAAGATACTTTAATACATTGCATTTGAGGTATACATTTTGTAAGTTCAAGTTCAATTGAACCAATAATCTTTACTTTATTAGCGCTGTGCACGACAGTTTGAACTAAAAAATTCAAACATGGGACAACACACGGAAAAGTCCCCACTTTAGGAAAAAGGGGAGCATTTGAAATAGGCCGTAATCAACATTTCCCTATAATTTGGTTAGGATCTGTACTTGTATAAAGCTTGTATAATTTTGAGACTGCAAAGCCCTCTCTATTTCATGCCACACAGCAGGGTTTTCCAAAAATAAATAAAATACTTAATAAAAAAGATCAAATAATTTGATTGCCTGCATTTTATGCGAACCTTTACCAACATAAAGAATTGCAAACATGTGAAAATTATTGAAATATTAGCTTAACATTAAATATTTAATGAAAAAAAAGCGAATCCTTGCCATACAGCACCAAACTAACTGTACCTTAGTTTTAATTTACATTTGTTCGGTTCTACATGCAAATGAATGCAAAAATATTTATGTGATGAATAGGGAGGTAAAACAAAAATGATGTTTTTTAACTTCCCAGCACATAGCAAAAGCAAAACACATGAGCAGCGTTCAACAATGCAATGACAACAAAAGAAAAGATGAGTGTCAGGTTATATTTTAATATCGGTTTACTTTTCCTCCAATACCAGCGAAATACAAGAAACTACATGTTCATTGCTTCATCACTCCAGTCGCTATGGAAATTCAAACGAAACACACGGTGGAGCTGTCAATCACAAGGGCCCTGCCCTCCAGTATCCACACTCATGATTAAAGCAAAAACGCAAAACGACAAAAGAGAGATATAACAGATAAAGAAAACATCATAATGTGCGTAAAACATCTGGTGTGGTGATCCCGCCCGAAACAGACCGGGCAGGGCTAGTTTATCATATCTGACATGAGCTACAGCTATTCCATTCACAGTTCTCATTCTGCCCCACGCAGGGGAAAACTTCACCTCCGTCACCTCCTCCGATGTGAAATCTCTGAACACACGCATGCAATGGGGCTCAGAAAAGGTGCAAACAAAAGTCGAGGCACGGTTGAAGTAACACTAAATTGGCCTCTTGTATTTCTACTCCCCCTCTGAGAAGAAGATAAAGCATGAAAACAGGGTAAAGAAGTAAAGTGTGGCATAACGACAGATGGCCTAATGCAGATAACGACCTGTTCATTGATTTTGGTAGCAAAACTCTTTGTTTTGTTTTTTTTTTTGTATGAAAAACTTTGCTTAGTAGAAGCATGACTTGATACTGTGAGGGTGAATTATAAAACTCGTCAAGAAAATGGCCTGGTTATCTTTCACCCATAAACAAAGGTTGTTTTTTTTAAATAAATAAAAAAAAAAAAAAAAAAAAAAAAAAAAAATATATATATATATATATATATGTGTGTGTGTGTGTGTGTGTTAAGATGTAAAAAATAATAATAATTATATAGTAATAAGAAAATGGGGGAAGTTTGCTCCATTGTCAAAAAAATAAATAAATAATAAATGCCTCAGATGTGTTAATGCTTTTTAAACCTTGCTTAATTCTTTCAATCAAATGGGATGAAATATGACCCGGACATGTTTGTGACAAATTTCATCGGTAAATCTGCGAGTGTAAACCTGTTCAAGTCTTCTAAATGAGTAGTTTTATCTGTAAAACTACACAATATTGCATATAAATATGTACACGGAGCGTGGATGCAACAGCGTATAATACACAACTATAGCGACGCTATGCCTAATATCCACAGGGTGTTCACAGTAAAACAAAGGCCTTTGTAAGGTGTTGTCAAAACGGAGTGACTGATAGGATCGATAACCCACTCAAACCAGACCGAGTCTACGAGAGGTGCAAACGACTCATGTTGGGTTGGCGGTGGAAACCCTTTGGCACTGAGATACACAGTCAGAAACTGCTGCGAGCAGGATATGCATCAAGGCAAACCAGAGTGTGTGTGTGTGTGTGTGTGTGTGTAGCTTCCTTAGTAACTCAAAAAAAAATACAACTAACCGGACCAGTTTGGCTCTTAAACAGATGTACGTCCATGCTGATCTCTTTAGCTTAAGGTCTTTCAATTAGAAAAACCTGTATTTTTCATTTAAATTTGTGATTTACTTATATATTTCTATGCTATAAAGCTGCTAAAAAGCGATGCTTCGGTTCTAGTCTGTCATATTGGAACAGAAGAGCAAACAAAAAAGGGCCTAAACCAGAACCGAGAGGAAGATTTACATTCTAAGTCTCTAAATAATTGTCATAACAGTCCAAAGCAATGCAGCGAGTGCACTGACAAATGCAAAGAATGACTTGGTCTGTCTTTAAACAGTCATCGTGTTCCTATGAAAGTAAAGGACTTGCATGCATTTTCGATGCTGTGACACAAGAAGGGAAGTGAAGAAATTAAATCGGGCAACATAATGAGCAAAATTATCTCTCTAGAATAAAATATCACAACCCTTCTATAGCAAACCTCTTAAATATCCTATTAACAGTCAATGTACTCTATATTAGATACATATGAAGTGCGTCATGCAGAAATAAAAGCGTATTATGGCCGTGGTTGTAGTGGGGCTCTAACTTGTATAGTAGCGTGTCATGAAAAATAAACATCATCACTACATGTCCAAATAAAAACATCTAAAACATGTCAGTAAGCCACAGCGTTTGAGAGCAAGAAAATGCGACACAGCCAAAGGTCAACAAGCAGAATGTCTCCCAGCAGAGGGTGCGATGGGAAACAAGGATCGTGGGTTGATGAAATTATAAAGAGAAAGTCAGAGAGGGGGAGAGAATGAGAGAAAGAAAGAGAGAGAGAGGAATCATCACACGATTGGCCACTGCTGTGCCCCCGCTGCTCATGATGGAGCGTCCAGGCACTGGGATCTGTTCAGGTTTAAAATGAGCTGGTGGAGGGTGTAGTCAATCTCTTCCCAATGTAGACCCTTAAAAAAAGACAGATTTAGTATATTCTTGTATCTTTATTTATATACAGTATATTTGCAATGCAACTCTAAATGTTACATTATTTGGCTAAATATTGCTATCAAAAATAACTGGAAGTGCAGCAGCTTTTTTTTAAAGTGCACCATTATGGATTGTTAATGGATATTATAAAACAATTGCATGCATGTCAACCTGTTGTTGTGGAGTCCCGAAACCAAATATGGACCTTTCATAACCCATAATAGGGGTACTTTACAAATTACAATACACCAAAGAATTTCTGTAAAAATAAAATTCTTTACACAAAATGTAGTCCATTTTAACTGAACGTGCAGTAAGCAATAAGATATTATAAAAACAGAAAAGTAACTGTTTCTTGATTAGATCTTGATAGGTAGAGCTGGTCTTTGTGCATGTGTGTTGATGCTCACCCTAGTCCTAGAGCCAGGATGTGGGTGAGTAGCAGCGAGGGCACGAACACTTTGAGAAACTCGGCGGAGAACACACCACCTTTCTTCATAGCACCTGTCTTTCTCATGCTCAGAGACACCGATCCAGAGCGCTTTGGGTGGCGGAAGTGGAATTCCCTGCGAACCGTTAGAGAGGATCATACTTATCACACTGAATTTTGTGTCTGCAGAACAGTTAGAGTATGTTGTGAGTTTGGAACTTCAGTAAGGGCTAAAAATAAAATAAATAAAAACATGTTTTAAATGAAATAAAATATTTTCAGAAAAATTATTTTAAGACATTAAATAACAACATAAATACATTTTAATTAAGTTAGAAAATAATGCTAAACAACTATTATACAAATACAATTAACAATAGTACAAATATATTATAAAAACAAATTAATAATTTACATTTTTAATAAATATAAAAATATTAAATTAATATTTAATATAAATATAAAATAAAATATTTTTAATATAAATAAATAGCCATTTAGATATTTTAATAGAAATAGAATATAACAAAATAAATAGAGTTCCATAGAGAACAGAATATTTTATGAATCAGGCATATTGGATTTGTTTAGAATTGTGGAAAATTATGAACACAGACACAAATTGTTCTTTTGTTTTTGGATGCAAGTTCTTACTTTGGGGGAATGTTCTCTGGTCGACTGGACCAGTCTGCCACCCAACTCTCCCCTTTATTCATGAGGATGTCATCTTCTTTGTCCTTCTCCAGACTATCATCTTCCGACTAAAAAAGATTGAGAAACGATCAGCATGTTATTAAATAACAACACTATAACTGATACACAGCAGCCCAATGATGACTGTAGATTATTGTAAAGTCATATACGGTGTGCTGCTCTTACCTGACAGTCTCTCTCGCTGGGCATTTCCACATCAAAGGTGATCTGCCCCTCATCCTGGTCAGGACTGTGTGGTCGTGGTGGGCTGTGAACACATCAGAGAAATGTAAAATACACATAACAGAAAACAAGAGAACAACAGATGGCTGAATCATTTAAGGAGTGAACTGAACTGTACTGAGAGCTGCAGCGTAAGAATAGAACTGCTAAATCAAAGTAGTGCTGCCCACAGACGAGCCTCTGTAGATTCAATGAATTTGAATCTAGAATCTTGAATCAGTCTTTCTCAGCCATTTATAACAAATAATGCTGCAGAAATCAAGTCAGAAGGAACGTATTTAATGAACTGAGCAGACATGTAGCAAACACTACAGTGTCTAGTGAACTGCTAAATACATAAAGCTTCAAATTAAGCTCTTATTTTTTTGATACTAGTGCTGTATTGGGGAAGTTGAGTTACATCAATGAGATGTAATACCATTTTTATTAACTCTTTAAATTTGTTTTATTTTAAGATCTTCCATTTTCATTTTAATTTTTGGAAAAGTTTTAGCATTTTTGTATTATATTATATAGTTCACTTACTTATTTCAGTTTGAGTTATTTTAGTACATCAAGTTAAACAAAATAAAAATAAGAAATGCCGCTTTAGATGCTAGCTTAAATACGTTTTTTTAATTACATTTTTTAACAGTTATCTATAATAATCCTGTTCTGGGAGTAGTCCATTTGTTTTTAGCCAATCAGAAACACTCCTGTTAATCATTCTGACTTTTCTGGTTTGAAGGGCGGAGATTCTGAGAATAATAAAGACTGAGTTTCCTGTTTCTCTGCTTGTACCTGTTGCAGGACGAGCTGCTGGGGCTGGACTCGTGTTGGGCGTCCAGTAGGATTTTCTCCATGTCTCCATTATGGATAGAGGAGGAGGAAGGCACATGCTCCAGTCCTCCTGTCAGGACCTCGTCTTCCTCCTGCACGGCCTCCAGGGCCTGTGGAGCCTGGGACTCGCCTTGGTTCCCGTTCCCCAGCAGCGAGGGCAAGCTAGGGCTCTGTTGCTGAGTGTTTCCGTTCATCTCCAGCTCCACCCAGGACCCTGAAAAAAACAAAAACAAGTCATTAGCATCGGCTCCTGCTTCAGAAGACTAATGCATCAATCGTTTAAAGGGGCAGTCTTTTGGCTGAGAGACCCAAAAATGCACATTTTGCTTAAAAGGGAACATGAGACTGACTTGTGAGAACAAACATCCACTGTTGGCCCGGTGCAAACATGAGACACACCTGTCTCCTGTCTCTCCCGCACTGTTGCTAGGCAAAAGAGAAAGATCCGCAGACAGGTCCCATGATGCTTCAATAACACAATGGAGTGACGGGATGTTGCTAGGGCATTGCTATGCGGTTGCTATGGTGTTCTAGGTGGTTGAGTTCACCCTGAGGTGTCTGCAGTTGCTCCAAACATAATCAGTACTTTAAAATGTGTACTCATCATTAGAAATAATCAAAAGATTTTCTCAAAATCATGCAGCACTGTTTAATTCAGCCCGTCTTATTATAGCAAAATCCTTCAACACTGAACTCTTGTATTTGCCCACAGTTACTGGCATGTTGCCATGGCAGAATGCATTCCAGCAGCTCTTCATCTGTGAGCATTTGTTGTCTCGCTGTATCACAACAACCCAAAATGGGGAAGACTTCAGACTCATACTGAAGCAGGGATCCCAGCCAAATCTGGCAACTAGATTAACCACCCAGTAACCACTTACAACACCCTAGCAACACCTTGAATCACACATATAAAAAGGTAATTGTGACTAATTAGACCTAGTAACAAGATCTAGTATAGAGAAAGAGATGATCAGCAATCTCTCATGATATGTTAAATCCACAAAACGCTATTGTTTGAATTAAAAAAAATGACAACATTTGAAAGCAGAGACTTTAACTGCGTCCCAAATGACACACTATGCACTCAACTGTGTAGTGTATCAATTTAACAGGGTTATTTCGTCTTTAATAGTCAGCGTCTGATAGCCCCACTCTTTGCGACGTTATTAAAGCAGTGAGAGTTAAGTGCATGAAGTCTTCGATACTCCACACTTCATTTTTTTTCAGTTATTTAAGTGCATCATCTGGTTATTCCTTTCGAAATTGTCAGTGTGAAGACTACTTGGACTATTTTCACTACAAAACATCATATATGTAGTGCATAAGTACGTGATTTGGGAGATAAATTTTGCTTTATACCAGAGGTAACCTGCTCTGTCCGGTCTGTTGGCACATTGTCAGAGTAATTAAGATATTTAATTATTAAGAAAAATAATTAAGATATTTTTGATGAAATCCAAGAGCTTTTGGACCCTGCATAGACAGCATTAGAAATGTCCTCATCAAAAATATCTTAATTTGTTTTTGGTCCAAAGTTGGAATGACATGAGGGTGAGTAATTAGCCTAATGACTTCATTTTAATTTTTAGTGAACTATCCCTTTAAGTCATCTTTATTCATGCAGCCAAAAGAAGTGGTGAGCAACTACATCAATGTAGTAAAATATTCTAATGAATGCAGAGTTAACACACCAGCTCTAGTTACACAACTAAACACACTGATCCTGGAGCAGCTCTGATGGAATTCGCTGCAGGACCGGAGCAGGACGGAGGGAGGGATTATGTAATCTCTGGCACATCAAACCCTCTCCCATCCCCCTGCTGTGTCTGTAACCCAGATCCGTCTGTGTGCCACAGACGCCTAAACCTACTATTCACCCTCACTAAACACTAACCAGTAAACAGGATGACTCATTTTCGTGAGTCTACACACTTTGAAAGACAGACTGTATCCTAAAACCTATCGAGTTGCCGATCTAGATAGCATTTTTTAGGTATCGTTGAATATTTAGATGCTGTCTAGGTAGACAACACAGTAGGTTTTTTTTTTTTTTTTTTTTTAGAAACAGACATTGTTTATTAAACAGATGAGCGTAAATCTAATGTGTAAAGACAACCAAAATAGTCAACCAAAAAGCATTTGCAACCTTAAACTGTTAAGTTTTGTTATGTGCAACAAGATAATGGACATGTCTGTATTAAGAAAGTATAAAACACTGATATATATATATATATATATATGTCTGTGACCAGTGGTATACAATGATTTTTATATCATGCTGACTTGTTTGGACATGTTTCTTGGGGCATCTTGAAAGATTTGAGACAGCTTTAGAGATACTGTTACCTGTCATAAATCGCCATAATAATAGTCCTTAAATAACTTTATTACATGACTTTACAACTAGTGCATTTTTCACTGGGTAATGTTGTTATTTACAGTAATCTACACACCCCATATTTGCATATCAAATAATTTTAGATAACATCTAACCAGGAGCATCCTACTCTCAGCTTTAAACACATTGCACAGAATGCCACCGATATACCCCTCAAAATCAGCATATTCTGTCTGAGCAAGCTTGTACATTCTCAGGATGTTTGCTGAAATATGCATGAGTGTGCATGATGATCCAACTACATCATATTAAAATCTACAATGCTTGTGCAAGAAGCCATAGTAAAAAACTCATAGTAGAGTGATGCAATGATGCAAAGACATGCATTACAATCCTTATAGTGTTGTTCTAAAAAGAAGGAAAAAGCACTACAAACATTAAGGAAATATGGTTTGAACATAACGTTTTTGCACTATAAGAAATTAAAAAAATGTGCTGAGGTTTGGGGTCACTAACCGATGAATGATTCTTTGTGTGTGTTCCAATATTAGTGCTTCTAGGGAGCTTTTACATGATGCAAATAAACAGTCTCAATGTTGCGGCAATGATTACTAAATGCAAGCACTAATAGCTCATTGTTCCTGAATCACAATCAAAGTGATTCAGCGATATCTGGTGAATAACTGAAGGAGGTGCCACAAATGTGCACAAATCTAAAAGTACAATATGTGTGCATATTGATTCACAAAAGCTATAAAAAAGCCTCAACTGTACTGACAAAAACTGTTTTTTAAAAAGAAATAACAATATTTCTATCAAGGCATATTTGAATACACAGGGATGCTGTCTTGCTGCTTTCAAGAAAGTACATTAACAAAATTCATATAAGCAGTGGAATTATTTCAAATAAACCTGTGTTCACTTAACTGTGGTATTGTTGTGATAAAAATCAACTTATCAGAAACATTTCATTATTTTTTTAAAGATAATTTAATCAATATATTAACAAATATGAAGGGATGCAGGAAAATATTGCTTAACAGAAATGCCCCTGCTACTACTAAACAACTAAAACAGTATAGGTCACATAATAAACGGTAAAATATCCTCATATCAGCTTCTTTATTTATTTACACGCCCCCCGCCTCCATTTTTCTCAGATCCCCTCTTCGCCTTGTTTTGATATCTGCGTAGCCCCGCCTCCATGGCGCTCGAACTTAATCGACAACTAACAATTGGCTTACGTTCCTTCAATCATTCCGGGTTGCCATGCAACGCCACAGCGACTGCCGCTCTCATTCAATTTCATTTGCTCTCGCATACTGACGCCATCCTACGCTCCGCCCCTTCACCCCTCCCCTACGAGCGAGGAGGAAATTCCAGCCATTGAGCTAAGTGAAACAATAGATGTTGCATAACAGCGTTTTAAAGCACCAGAGAAAAATGCAACCCACACAAACAACAGTTTTAAAGCGACATTAGGATCAATCCCGAGTTTTCCCTGCAGAAACACGGACGCAGGTTTACCGTTGAGTCCCGGTTCTTCATTGTTGTTCAGCTGCACGGCGGCTGCGGTGGACATGTTGCCTCTCAGTCCGTCAACACGGCGCGCTCCCGCCCCCTCCGCGTGGACGCGCATGCATATGCGGCGACGTCATCACATTCACAACATTCGCTTCAATGATGCCTTCTGATGCAACAATATTTTGAAACGCTATCATTGTCCAAAAATACTAAGGCAAAGAAAACCTTAACATGTTGTGCCTTTTTCAGAATTCCCCTGTAAAATGTAAGCTTTATACTGTGTGAAATGGATTTTTTTATTTATTTTGTAATTACAATTTTGATTTTATGCTGATATTTGTTTATTTACAGCGTTCAAAAAAAAAAAAAAAGATGCCTTCTAATAACTTTTATTAAAAGATGTAACTTTATATATATTTTTTCTGCACTTACCTTATGGATATTATTCTGTTGAATGCAAACTAAAGATCTTTGTTTGTTATTTATATGTATGATTGTACATTGTAAGACTATATCAATGTCTTCCCTGTTCTTGTATGTTTTAGTTCTTGCATTAATAACTTCAACTTCATTCAAATCTACAATGCTTAATTTTTGGTTATAGATGTTGCAACAACATGCACGCACTACAAATATTAAATTTTTATTCTAAAAAAGGAATAAGAAGTCCAAAAATGTGGAATATGCTAATTAAAAGTGTAAAAAAGGATATATGGTGTGCACCTAACCTTTTTGCACTCTGATCAGTTTTTATACCTTTTATACCTTTATACCTTTTATACGGGTGACGCCTCGTTGCATCGTAGTTGATTCTACTGCTAGTGTACATACACTCATAAGAAACACAATAGTATGTCTTGTACACAATTTTATTTAAATAAAGTAATTGCATTTTCAAAATACTTGAATTAAAGAAGCAAGTTCAAAAACATTATCTGAACATGTTGTGACATCTGGCTGTTGCTCCTTGGAATGTGAAAGAGTTAAAGCTAAGTTGTTCTAGTATACATCTCCCTGACTACTTGCCTATATGGTACTAACAATTGCAAAGGTACTTACTTGAGCAGACAAACATACTTAGCACTTAAGCTGTAATCCCGCATTGTCCTGATTGGTTCTAAAAGTGGCAATAGCAACATGTCACTCCCCTACACACCTCTCTCAATGACGGTAACTCTTAAACTTGTATATAACAGGGCTGCAAATGAATCAAACCCACTCAAACTAACTTGAACATAACACACACAACATCACTAATACAAAAACCCAACTTTCTTGCTTAAATTA
>JAUMHR010000055.1:1639525-1650255 GCA_032361145.1 Enteromius fasciolatus
TCCTCTTATGTAAAGCACCTTGAATTACCACTGTGTATGAAATGTGCTATATAAATAAACTTGCCTTGCCTTGCCTATTAAAATTACTTAAAACATGATTAAAATTAAAAAATTCAAAAAGCCAAATCAAAATATTCATAATATAATATATAATAAAACATCTGTTAGCTCACCGTTTGTGGACAACAGGAAGTGTGCAGCATTTTTCTGAGGAAGCCAGCGGATCTTGTTGATCTTTTCCTCGATTTCCAGACTCTTCAGATAGTCGAACTCCGGCTCGTGACTCTGGAACGTGCTGTAGACGTTATACTCGGCACGGCACTGCGGCAAGTTCTTACTCTGATAGGACAGGAAGATGTCACATGACCTTTTAACATCCCGTTTGACACTGATGCAAAAAACAACAACTAAAACAGCCTAACAAAAACTGTTTACATCAACTGAAACAAAGCTAAATATAAAAGTTAGATGAAAATGAGAAATGCAGCCCTGGCTTTTAAACGAGTTAAAAATAAGCTGACACTTTAAGCGATAAAATAACTAAAACTACTCATAAATATTTTAAAATAGCTTTATATAATATATTTCTAAAACAGCATTGCAATGTGTTTTAATAAAGAAATAGTCTACCTAAAATGCTTTCAGATTTGCATATTTAAATCCAACGTGTCGTAATCAATCATAAGACACATGAGAACTAATGATGGTGCGTCTTGAAGTGCCAATAATTATTAAATGCATTTTCTTTTTCACTATATAAAATTACACTATATTTTTAGTTTTTACTGAGCACCACAAATGTTCTAGCGCTATGAATCTCAATTTTACAATTCCCTGCAATGTCTTCATGACTATAAGAAACTTGATGGAAGCGTGTCTGTTTGCATACCCATGCATGAAACCATAAACCTGGGGAGCTAAGAGTAAGGAACATTGGCATATTCAAACCCGGCATTTTTTTGGCATTTCAGGCGCACGTGTCTTGAACATGAGGACTACTCCCACAGTCTTCTTTTTGCATTTCGACTAACAGTTAAGCCTGAACAGCTCATCGACACTCCTCCCTTTAATTGTTGTGTGTAACGGACTGTAATCCATCTCACCTCTTGCTCTTGCTGGAAGATCACTATTCTTCCACCTCGATCTCCTGTGGCCAAAAGCTCCCCGGAATGATTGAACTCCACCGCAGAGATGATGTCAGCTGCAACACACACAATAATGAATTACTGAAAAGAGCAACTATGAGAGCATATTGTTTCTCTGAATGTTTCTAAGAAGATAAGTGACTGCTTGTGTTTGAGGGCGTGTGGGCGGGAACATGCGGAGCCTGGCATTAAAAGCATCTCGAGCATCTGCACACACAGTACCGTCCAACAACCCCCCATCCCTGCCTTCCCTAACAATAACAACCTCTCTCTTCCTCTCGTATTATTGTGACGGGCGGCAGCGTGGTGCTGGGTTGTGCTATGTTCTGACTCAAGCCAGAGAACAAATCCTTTATGCACAATTTAACCTCATACATACGCATAAAGAAACATATTCTGACAAGTGAGAGCTGAAACAGCACTTATCATTTCTAAGTATCATAAATGTCATTCTCAGACCTTTTAAACCTTTACATGACCTTTCTAATCCATCAGTATTATTTTATGAACAGACCTCTCAGACGGGCACTTTGCATGGACGACAGTATTTTTTATAGAAAATAATAAATGATGTTTCCATGACCATAATATCTCTGGTGGAAGCATGTTTGCATACACATAAATTAATAACCTATCATAAAACAAATAAAAAAGGTCAAAAATCATGACAAAAAGAAAGTTTGTAGAAGTTTGGAAGATCTCATAACAACTTATTATGGCTTAACAGTAAAAATATGGCATTTTGTCGATAAATAACTACAAATAAATGAAACAAACTTTGCATAAATTTTACTAAAATGGCAAAACGGAGGATTTTAAAAGCTTTGAAGATCCTATAGTAATTTATTATGGACTTACAATGGTCATTTTAGTTGAGAAATACATAATTATTACATGCATGCATATATTTATATATAAATATTTATGAACTGCATGAATATAACTATTACATAACATTAATACAAGAGCAAATATTAAAGATAAATCTAAAATGACTAAAAGACAGATTTAACAAGCTTTAAAGATCTGTATAATGGAACTTCTTAAGATGTTATTGTGGTATTTGTTGTTACCGTGGTAAAGCAGGGATGTGTCTTACCTTCAGCTACATCATCATCTACGGCTCCTTTGACCTGGGACAGACACCAGCGGCTCTGGCCGTCTCCATCTCCTGGAACCGAAGACAAATTCAGACTGTATGTCCAACACGAAGACCACATTAAAAGCACTATCTGTGTCCCACACAACAAATGTTCCCTAAGCTACAATACTTGTGAAGGACTGGAGACTTATCCAGTATGGAGCTACACAAAAAACACACAAATCTTGATGAAAAACAGAAAATTTGCAGTAAATTTGCACGGATTTGAGGGAGAGCTGTTGACCAGGACCGTGTCCAGCTGTCTGTGCCACACATCTGACCACAGCAGCATCAAACATCTAATGGTCTACACATGCATCATAACACAGAGGTGGGACCGCGTTTCTGATTCAACATCATGTTCAATACAGGGCAAATTCAGATCAAACGCAACACACAAATTAAACGATCTGCACACAATGCAGAGCGCCAAACGCTGTCCAAATAACAGCATTACTTTAAATCAACGTAACGCACAGCAAAACATTGTATGACTGAATGAATTATATTAAACGATGTTAGCGAAATTAAAGTTGCATATACCGTCCATGCTGGGCTGGATCTGATTCAGTCCTGGGCCTTATTTTTCGATGTTGATTTCAAGCGCCTTTTCCTCTGACTCCTTTATTTCATAAATATATTTTAATAAGAGAAGGTTGGTTTTCTTAACAAATGGCTGGAATACGGTTTGATTTCATAATTCCCTCCGTACAGAAGCGTGTTTAGCTTTTCTATCATTCTATCATCACACGCGCTGAACGCTAGCGATGTGTCGTTCGTGAACGAGCCGGCTCAAAGAGCCGATTCTTTGTAGCGAACGAGAAGAGCCGACTCTTCTGCCGTAGGAAGGGGCGGGGTTTCACTTGGGAACACTATACGGCTAATCACATGGGATGACCCACTAGGATCGTACCATTACATGAAAGAAGGAAAGGGAGCGAGTGTAGTGGTACAGGCCAGGTACACAGAGCTTCTCAAAAAACAGGACAAATAATTACAGAGAGAAGAAATCGCATCAGCCCATCCAAGCTGAGCCATTTCATATTTCTCAATGCCAAACTGCTCAATTTCAATTCAATTGTTCAATTAAAGTTTTATTAAAATGTTAAATAATAGTAACTGTGTATTTTTTATGAAAAGTCAGGAATTTAAAAGTTGCTTACCAATACACAAAACATTCACAATTGATAAATCAATTGATAAATTGCGCTAATATTGAAGGCTCTGAGTGATACTAAATAAAGAGCCATTTGGGAGCCGTAAGAGCCGGCTCTTTTAAGGCAGCCGAGCCAAAAGAGCCGAATCTTTGAAAAGAGCCGAACCTCCTATCACTACATACTACTGGACGAATCTACAACCAATCAGACCACTCATTCTGATGACGTATGCGTAGCGACGGAACTTGAAGCCGTAGCTAGTTTCATTAAAGCGTTTAGGAAAACGTTGTCAAGCGTTTTCTGCTGGTTTTGCCAGATTAATATGAGAGATTTCTAAATAAACTATTCCAGTAAGAAATTACATGTGGCAAAGTAGTAATTTTTTTTCAATAAAAAGTCATCTAACTTTATAATTTCTATTTTTTTAAAAGAAAAGCATATTTTACCAATAAAGGTATCTATTGGTTCAGGAAAGGAAGTAATTAGTGGGGAGTAATTATTATTATTTTTGAAAAGCATACAAGTTTCTGATGTTATTGCTCCCTTAACAATAGCATATTCTTTTGGACTAACTGGTATGTTGTATTCTGAGATAAATTCTATATAAGTCATTAATAAACCTCTATTATTAAATAACTGATTTACTAAAATCAAACCATTATGTTTCTCTCTGAAGAAGTTAACTTGAGCAGTATCTATCAAAGGGCAAGCTAAAAAGGTGAAATATGTGTATAATTGTATTATATTCTTATTATGTTAGTGGTGTTTGTGAAAAAAGGTCTAGAAAAGGTCTTGTGTGCATCATCAATGTGTTTTTATTCACGCATACACTGAATATTTACATTTAATTTGTGCAGCTTTCATATTAGAAAAGTAACTGTCTTTCCTTTCGCGCAAATAAGATGGATGGTGATAACAACAAGACGTACCCAAAATTAGCGAGAGGGAGGTGGTTACTCTTGAACCGGTACCAACAGAATGCCATCAAAATTTGTCATCAAAACAAAGTTGTTGAAAAATTGTACATTTCAAATAAAACATGCAGTAGGCCTACTATTTTTTAGAAAAAGTGAAATTGTCTAACCTATGTGGTAATGTTAATGGTATGAGAGAATAATGAATGTGCATACTGTTTTTGGCAATGTGAAGTTACTCAGTATGCATCCTGCTACATTGAGATGTTGTGATACAGTATTAAGCAATCTGTAAGAATTGTGTACAGAAATGTGAGAGTGTAATATTTCAGTGTTAAGTAATAAATCTGATGGAACATCATTGTAGCCTTTTTAATAATTTGATCTGAAAATGACAGGGATGTTTTTTATTGTGGTGTCCCAGCTGCTGGAACATTTCCGTTTTTTGATTACAGAAAATGACAGATTTTTACAGATTTTTCTCATGGCATTGCTTTCGAGACTTAAAAAAAATGACTGGTTTGGAGAGTTCACACGAGCCCAAACCCAAATTCTCCTCCATCATGACGGAGAACCATCAACCAGCGCCTGAGGCTGGTCTTGAGACCGATGGAGGGAGAAAGCGAAAGAGCTTCTGGAAGCGGGCCACTCTTCACTTTCCTTCTCTTAGAAAGGGAGAATATGACCTGGCCCGAGCCGAAATATGGGATAGAGGAAGAAATACACTGGATGGATAGTGACGGTACAATAAAAAAGCATGTCATTATATTGCAAATATTGATGAACTTATAATTCTTACAAAAACTTCATGCTGTCATTATCATCCTAAAGATTTTAGAGTAGCAGAAATGTTTAGAGTTACATTTTTAGGATAACAATTAAATTCATAACTAGCCTACTAGTAAGTCAAGAATCATGTATATAATATTTGACTATTTTTCTTTTATTCGTATTATAGTTCCAGCTCCTGATGTCCTCCCTGCTGCTGAGAAACAGCAGGAAGTTGATGTCCTGGACAAGGGTAAGAAGTGATATCAACTATCTGCATGTGCTAATTGTTAATTATAACTTGTTTGGTGATTAGGTGGCTGTGAAATGTGCAGAGAAGATAACAGACATGCCATCTATCAGAGTGGTGAGTAGACTTCGTTCTCTGTTATTGTCTGTTTTCAGTTTATCATGGTCTATATTAATGTTAACCACAGACTTTTTCTAGACAAACTTTGTGATTTGTGAATTATTTGGGAAACCACTTCCATCTAAGCATCAGGTTTTCTTTCTTTTAGCCTGGTCAACCCAAACGTGTGCCTATGGAGGTTGGCCTGATGCTCATGGCCAATAAGGGCCCCAGCGTTCCCCACATAATTTAACTGCTTGACTGTGAGGACGACAAAGACCACTATGTGATGGTCATGGAGTGCCCTGTGCCTTGCTTGGACTTGTTTGATTTTGTGCAAGACCATGGAGGAAGCCTTGATGAGGGAACGGCACAGAAAATTATGTGTCAGGTCATTGATGCCGCTAAGACGTGAGCGTGGCATCTTCCACCGTGATATAAAGATGGACAACCTCCTGGTGAACCAGGACACCATGGAGGTCAAATTAATTGACTGTGGGTGTGGTGCACTCATGAAGAAATCTGTCTTCAAATTCTTCCTTGGTATGTTTTATGAAGTGCTTTATTAGTTATCTCACAGAAACGCATGTTTGTACTTGCTGATGCTGCGATAATGTATTAAACATCAGAGACATCCTTCCTGCAGGCACATTAGAGTACTGTCCACCCGAGTTCATCATGAAGGGCAAGTACCATGCAAAGCCGACTACAGTGTGGACACTAGGGTCGGTCCTGTATGAAATGCTGTGCGGGGACTGTCCAAGATCCGTGGACGATGACATGATCACCATGAACCTCTGGAACAGACCTGGCTTGTCAAAAGGTGAGGTCTTCATCAAACAACAACAAACTCCAGGTCATACAAAAAGCCAGTCGCTTCAAAGAGAGTAAAATAAGATATATGAGATGTTGTGTATTGGGTCCATATTTCCCAGTGTAAGAATAAAAGTTCTGTGTTTTGATTTACAGTAGCAGAAAATAAATTAAATGTGTTTCAAAAATATTGGTTCAGAATGATTCCTTTTAACACATGATATAGTTTGTCAGATGTATAATGCTGTCTTTTCATTCTCCTTTTCTGTTTCTATCTCTCCTCTTCTGCTCTGCAGTATCTGCTGAGTAATCTGAATTACTGTCGCTGGAGATCTGAGTAAGCTTGGTGGTCGAATCCCAGAGGACATGGCTCAGTTCTACCTGGCTGAGACGGTGATGGGCATCGATTCAGTCCACAGACTTGGATATGAGCACAAGTATCTGAACGAACACTAATCAGCTCACCTAAACATGGAAGTCGTGACAGAATGTGATGAATGATTCCTTCAGTATCATCAGAGAATGGTTTTATTCAGAAAGTTCTCTGAAGGACATCTTTAATAACAAATTAATTTACTTATCTTTAATCTTACTTTTAATCTTTATTAATTAGTATATACCTACTTAAAAACAATAGACTATGAACAAATATATATATAAAGTTAATCTAATTATACATTTTTTGCATGAAATTAATGACCCTATTTGGATCCTATAATCATGGACCTGTTTGGGTCATAATGCGTTTTTTGTGCACACACACAACTCTGTATAGCTATCTTTGTGAGGACATAGATTGACCCAATGTAATCTCTAGCTGACCCTAACCCTACCCATCAGAACTAAGTGCTTTACCTAAACCATTACCCCAAACCTACCCTTTACCCAATTATAATCTGACCCCTAAAACCAAGTCCTGACCCTCAAACCTCTTTAAAGGGTTCTCAGAAAGTGAGGAAAGGCCAATACGCCCCCCCCCCCAAAAAAAACCCCTCAAGCACAAAGAATAATTCTTGCAACTTCTTGCATCATGGAAATAACAGTTCATCAAAATATTTCTGTTGCTGTGCGAACATCTGTGGTAGGGTATTTGCATACATGAGCTCTTTCAAAAGACATCTGTTGAGAGATAACATGCCAACATGATAACATTTCCATCCTCATCTTCTGAAGTTTGCTCCATTCACAATGTAGATGTGGGGACAGACGAAACATGGGATGACATTAGCCAAGTTTCCATCCAAGGTGTTTTTGCGAAAAAATATTTATATTTTTATTTAGCTGATGGAAACGCTAATTATCGATAATATTTTGTAAATGTCGACACAGTATTTTTCCGCTTAACTTTAGCGCATGAATTCTATATCGATACTTCAAATGTTGCAAAAAAATGTTTGGAAACACCTTTTGTCGAGAAAAAGGGCTTTAACGCAAATAAATGTAGTGCCACATGACAGAATTAGTCTATTGGCAGCGTCTGTGTTTGTGGTGTTGCTCGCGTCAAAGCACCGCCTAGTACAAATGATGCACACCTGCAGTATTTTCTTATAAGGCATTTTTGTAAAAGTTGCTTAAATATCTTAACTTAACTAATGCCTAGTCCTGGCTTAAGCTAAGCCCCGTTTGTGAAACCGGGCCTAAAAGTTTAAAGTAATAGGCTTCATTTTGTTCAGGATATTATATTGCAGAGTTGGTAGTTTAGTGTGTTACTGCACGCAGTAGTTCACTTGATTTTTTCCTCTTATAAAAGTGGAAACAGCTTACTATACTCATTCAAAAATAAGACATTATTCAAATTTATTCATAATATTTATTTTATTTGTGTATTCACAATAAAAATGGTTGTGCTTCTGTAAATAATTGGATGCTGCTTTCAAGAGCACTTCACAAGAATTAACTGAAATTCAGCATATAAGCTGCTACTTGTTATGTTTTTTTTTCTTCTCCGTTTTGTTAATTTATTATTTATTTACAAAAAATATATTTTCTTTTATAGCTTATGTTTTTCCGTGTTTGCACAAGCTCTGTGCATGATGTGAATCCTCGCGTTCTGTTTATGCTGCTTTTTTCAAGTAGGCTATAAAATTAATCCCTGCAAATAAATTAAGCTATTTTTAATAGGTCACAGCCACGTATAACTTTAAATTTTATTCACTTGTAATTTAGCATAATCTTGTCGGTAAATAATTAAAATAACAAATTAACATTTACTCTATTTCCAATACAGTCTAATAAAATTTAATCAGGAAAACAACACCTGCACCTGCTTATGAATAGCAATGAATGGCTTGATGCTGGAGTATCTGAAAAATCTATAACAAAGTGCAAAAACATGGAAACTCATTAAATTATTTTTATGTAGGCCTCCATAATTTAATAATGGATTTAGAACAGACTATTTGCATCTGATTTGTGCAATAGGTGAAATTATGTATGGAAACAGCTTAAGAGCAGGGCTTTTTTTGTTTGCGATACACCAAAACTTATGTGACTGTTCGTTTTTTTAAGGATGACGTATTCACACACATCATTTTATCGGTAAAAGGCCAGTTGGATGGAAACACAAACTTCGGACTTTTTCCCCCGCAAATTCTCTTTGTCGATAACAAAACAGCATAAAAACTGAATGGAAACTTAAATAAGAAATAAGAAACCGTTGTCTAATCTTTGTTAATTTAAAAAGTGCAACATTTTCCCAAATGTAGTCTGCCATTAACTCTTTGGTTAAACCAACTGCAGGCTTAATTACAGATATAGTAGTTAGTCTACTTTCCAGGGGTTTTCTACTGTCAGTTGCACCACTCTGCATCTGACATGGTTCAACAAACAGCAGTACCTGATTGATTCGAGTATATGCCATTGTGTCCACTTCTGGAAAAAGTTCTTGAAACACCTGGAATGAGGAAAAACTTTGACACTGACTATCAGAACATAGGGCATGATGCTGAAGTATTGCAAGACTTTAATGATGGAGATCTTTACAAGTGCAACTTCCATTTCTTTTGTATGTCCATTTATCCCTTTGGCTCCAAATGCATTGTGCTCAAATTAGGACTGATATACATCCAATATCCACGGTCAAATGGTAGGTCCCCATGTCATTGTATTCTTTGTCTTCATTCTTTCTGTTAGCTGATTTGATTCTGCATTTGGAAGTAAGGGGACATTTGTGGCACTGTAAAGATCTATGTGGCACAAGTTTATGGTGAAAACTGAGGACTGAATTCACTCCTTGGCTACTCAGAAAGTCTCACTGCTAACCACTGCTGTTGCTGGTGTAAGGTGCACAAAGAAGATGGTGGAAAAGCCAGAGATGTTATGCAATGCTTGTAATTATCCAGAGGACTTGGCGTCCAATAACCATTTATAAACAGAAATCAAATGTAAATGTGCCTTGGATGAGTACTTCATTGTTGTGGACAATGTAGGACATCATGCACAACATTCTTGGGTCAAGTTGTCAAGTTGGGCTTGGTATCCTTTGTGGCTGAAGTGCATGTGAGTTTAGAAACTATAGGCTAGACTGAAAATGTTTAATTATGAATTCCCTGTTCTACTGTACTGGGACAACATGAACTTTCATCACAGCAGAGGTCACCATATACCTGAAACTTCTCATTGTGGAACACCACACTGTATTCTTGCAGCTTTACCCACATCTACAACCTGAAAACCAAACACAGCTTTCTCTTCCATTACCCAAGAGTCATGAGTGATGCTGAAATTCTCTGACCAATTTCTTTCTTTTCAGGGATCACCATGCTGCCACAGGGTTTTTGTAGGAACCATTCCACATCAGAATAAGATCACAGACCACAAATGAGCGCTGAGCTGCTGTAAATGATGGCATCACTTTAACCAAAGGTGCTGAAACATTATTGACTTACTTTTCCCTTTATCTTTCTTACCTTCTTTGTTCCTTAAATCCAAAATGTGCAGCGATCCAAGTAGTTCATTGTGAAACCACAGATTTCTCTTTCCATGTTTTGAAAAATTCGCTTGTCTTCTATAAAGATATGCCCTCAGTAATTGCACTTTGTGGCTTGACTATATTATGTCTGTAGATAATAGAGGACAAAATAAAAAAGTAACAAAATGAGTGGCTAACACTGATCTTTATATAATGATTATATATATCTATATATAATAATGTTCTCTATTGTAGATCAGTGGCTTAAGATAAATAATCAACCACTTAGTCAAGTTAAGGAATTTATAAAAGGAACCAAATGTCCACATTTTATTGTTATTGCACCATATGCGGTCATATCATATCCTAAGCAAGTAGTCTGGGGACATTCATCTCAACAAATGTTTCACATTGCAAGACGGAGAAAAAGCCTTGGATCTACAATTTGACAATCTGGCGGCCTGTAGATACAAATTTATGACGACACATTTTGGGTATAATTTAATTAATGTGTTTATATTAACCATTTTAAA
>JAUMHR010000055.1:1652375-1672232 GCA_032361145.1 Enteromius fasciolatus
GTCTCTCCTCTTCATCTGCATCTGTTCACGGATGCTGGTGGAGATCTGAGGAAGCTTGGTGGTCATATCGCAGGACATGGCTCAGTTCTACGTGGCTCAGATGGTGATGGCCATTGATTCAGTCCACAGACTCAGTTATGAGCACAGGTATCTGAACTAACACTGATCAGTTCACCTTAAATTGGAAATCATGACAAAATGTTTATCTTTGGGTGAATGATTCCTTTAGTGTCATCAGACAATGGTTTTATTAAAAGTACTCTAAGGATATGTTTATTAAAGAGTTAATTTGAAAACTGTTTTTTAAAAGTTGAATTTAGAAATCTAAATTCAATGTAAACAACTGAGAAAGCAAACGCATATATAACAGTATATTAGATCCATGCATCCATTTATAAACCTGCTGCTGTTTGACATTAATGATAGTATCTGAATTAGACCTCCCTGTCATCAGATGTAGCTTTGCACACCCCTACCAGGTGTATTTACTGTATATATATGTACAGTACAGTATACACACATACACACACTCTCATCATTTCCACATAGATGATACAGTTTCAAGAACAAGCAGAAGTGATGAGAAATCAGTGTGGTTATTGATTTACCAGTAATGCATTATTTTTGAAGTGCTAAAAGTGCCCATTTAAATTGTAGCTCTAAAACCAAATTAGTATCAATCCAGCAGGATAAACAGAATTTAATGTGTGTTAGATAGTGCAGCCCGGAGGCTTTATTTGTATGACATGCCCCATAAAGATTAATTTCTCCTAATAAACAGAACACATGGTGTATAGTCTTGAATCTGGGTCCTCGAGTCTTTTTAGCAAGTGCACTGATGTAGACCAAAACCAAAGCTTTACAAGCCTTTGATTTTCACTGCAATTCCCCTGATCCTAATTAGCACAACTATGCAAGTTAAATGATTTTAAACAAAGGCCACTTTCAGTGTGTAACACTAGTGTACTGCACACTGCACAATATACTGCATAGTTGCAACTATATGCAAACACTTCATATGATAGGAGGTTACATTGTTGTCACATGACCTCATTCTATTAATTCAGAGAGTGCCGTCCAGGTGTAATCTCAGGATTACAGCATACAGTACACAGTATTTCTATTTAATTTTGTGTGATAATGTTTTTACATTATGTGCTCCAATGAAAAGTCAAGTCATGTTTTGATATATGATTTTGTCTTTTTTTTATTATTATTATTATTGGTTGTGTCAATATACGTATATATATATATATATACATATATATATACATACACACACACACACACACACACACACACATTTTTTTAAATATTCAAAAAATGCATTTTATTCAAATGAGTTGCATCAGTTCTAATATTCATTTAGGTTTTCAACTTTTCCATGGAATAATTGAAGATTTTATTTTGCAAAAACAGATCATCAGAATCATGTTTTATTGTGTTAATGTTTTAGTTATTTTTATCCAAATATCTTGATAATAATCATAGTAGCATTTTATATGCACAGTCATCTGTTAGTAAAGATCTGACCAGCAGGTGGCAGTGTGTTCCTACTGATTGAATCAGATCAGACAAGGCAGCTGAACAGTTTGCCTTATCAATAATTGAACAGATAATTGAGACGCATTTAACCAAAATGTAAGACCTAACACCCTGAGAGGATTTTGTTAATGATTACTGTAGATTGCTGAATTAATGTCCAAGAAATATTGCCATTCTTCACACCAAGCCCTGAAGTCAAGGCTGTTGAAATATTAATGCAATAACTTGCATGAACACATAAACATGTTTGATAGGTGAAAGCGTAACTGTTTTTAGTAAGTAATCAGAGGATTTTCAGGGGTTTAAAGGCAACATCAAATCTTGTTTTATTTTAACCCATCACTATTATTATGCATGACTTATCTGTGCACATAAGTTCAAGACAAAAAAGGTTAATTTTATAATCAGAAATATATATATTTAATATTCCAAAATTAATACAAAAATAATTAAAATATTTCTCATAAATATAAAGATAACATTTTTATAGTTTATTCACATTACAGTTATAGTACATATTTTCACATTGAATATCCTATAAACATTATATTAAAAAAGATTTTTTGATGTGAAGTTTTAATCTGTTCTGTTCTGTTCAAGGTGTCTAGTAAACAAGTAGATGACATCATGCAACATCTGTTGTACATTCGTGTGTATTAAAGACTAAACTTATTTTACGCCACCATGTAAAGCACTTTTTAAAAACATATTCTACTCATTAACAATAACATTATACAGTAATGTATAATATAGACCGTACAGACCAAGCCATATATAACTACCAGAATAATGTTTTGTATAAATATAACCAGGCTAGAACATGACAGTGAGGTGTATTTTTACATTAATAAAAACTTTGTGAGGTAGCAAAATACTGGAAAAATGATTATTATTATTTTTTCCTCTGAATTTGAGCCTTGTGGAGCACTATAAACACATATAATGTTTCATTTATACTGTAAGCCAGAGGGCGATTCTGATTCACAAGCTTGTGATTCCAATTTGATTCAATTATTTCGGATATGTATTGGGTACAGTGCATGTTAGATTTTCTCAGGAAAAAACAACAAATGTTGTAAACTATACACGAGTCAGTTGTACTACAATAACACTGAACGTTTTTGACTCTACTAAAGCATAAAAATCCCATATGTTTGCAGCTATTCAAGAAACATACTAAGTTAACATACTTGTTTATCTGGAAAAACAAGGCTACAGTCAGTTATTCTTCTTTTTCATCACCATGTGTGCGCTTTTCTGTTGGTGAGGAGGGTCTGGGTGAAAAAAACCCTCTCCAATATTTTGAATTTGGATTGCAATACCTAATTCAACCGTTAGGTGTCAATTCTACATACAGCACCTTTAAATTGAAATAATACCTAAATGACACTAGGTTTTCATAATAATAAACTACGTACAATTACGTAGTTACATTTCTACACCAATTTGTTTAATGAAATATAAACTTTTAAATGGTAGCTGTCACAAAAACATGACAGATTTATTCAAACAAACTAAACATTGAAAAACTGTAAAAAATGAAAATGAATATGTTACTCATTCATTTTTCGAACTGACTAATGAGTTACAGTATGGTAATATACAAATGTTTTTTTTTTTTTCTGAGGTAAATTTATTGGATATTAGGTGCGGCACAATGTTGCATTCATTAAAGAGGTCATATAATGCAAGGTGAACTTTTACAAGTTGTTTGAAATGAGAAGCGTGTTGGCAGTTTGTGTACACAACCACCCTATAATGATTAAAAAAACACCCAGTGCTTTTTTTTTTATCTCATTAAATGTTGTTTCCCCCTTTTGGGAATCAAGCTGACCGTGTATGACCGTGTAAATGTCACATGGTCGGAGGCCCCTCCCATAATTGTTGATTGACAGCAGCGTTTCAAACAGACTAAACCACCGGTAGTATTCACATTCCTTACTCAAGAAGAAGTATAGATACTAGGGTTTAAAAAGACTTCTAAGTAAAGGTGTAAAGGTAGTGGTTTCACAATTACTTAAAGTATAAAAGTAAAAGTAATGGAAGGGGAAATGCCATTTAGCACAAAATCTTTTGTAAAGGTGTATGGCAAAAAATGTTTTGGCCTTGAGCAGTTTTCATATGTAACCTTACCTACTGCACAAATTATATATATATTATACAATAGTAGCCTGTTCTTCATCAGTTAAAACAAACTAATAAACCAACAAAAAAGAAAACGTTATTAAATTGTATAGGCCTACATAACATTTTATTTAAGTTTTTAGGTTTTTTTTGTACTCGGTCGTTAAGCCATTATTAACCAACAGGGTGATGTGAAATTACAATTAAATTACATTGATAGTGGCTGTGACCCATTAAAAATGCCTAAATTTGTTTCCAGGTATTTATTTTATGAAAGTAAAAAGCAGCAGAACGATTCATATCACATATTGTGCGAACAGAGAAAAGCTTAACAAAGCTATATATATATATATATATAAAAGAAATAGGCCCATATGCCAAATATATTTTTTAACAAAATAATAAATTAACAAAACGAAAGAAAAAAACTGCACCAAGTAGCAGCCTAAAGCTTATAACGATTTTCAGTTTTTGAGATGCGCTCTTGAGAAAGCGGCTTACAATTTGTTTCCTTTATTTACAAAACGCAGCTGTTTTTATTGTGAACGTACTCGAATAAAATAAATATTTAGAATAGTTCAGAATAATGTCTTATTCTTGAGCGAGCACTTTTGAGCTATATAGAAATGGTGCCTTCACTTTGATCAACACCAGGAACACGGACGCTGCTTATATTGTCCGTTCTGGAGTGTGTGACGGGGTTTGTGTTGTGTGTTATACAGTATGGATTGTGTTCAACCAGTAGGTGTCGGAAAGGTACATGTTTCTCATTCAACCACAATCAAATTCACTCTATTCGGACGGCGCGATGTATCTGGATGTTTGTTTGTTTGTTTTAAACGATGACAAGTAACTTATTAAGTAACAAGGCTATTTTTAAAATGTAATAAGTAGATTTAAAAAGTCAGCTGAAAAATAATTACTCCAGTAAACTATAGATACACAAAATTTCTACTTTAGTAAGGTAACGAAGTATTTGTTACTTGACACTTCTGCCCTAAACTGGTGTCTTACCTCAGACCCAGCCTGAGTGAGCCGTCATCAGACCGTGACGCAGAGACAAGCAAGACTCCTAAGAGATTGAGGTGTTTTGTTGTTGAATATAATAATGAACATTAGTGAGTAGTCATTTACCCCCGACATCTAAGTGACTGAAGACGCAGAGGATTAACATTAACTTGTGTTTGTGTTAATGCACCCTTGATCTACTTAAATGCGTTTATGTTCGCTTTAATCATACATGATCCAGCCTCACCTACAAAAGCAGTGAGTATATCTTTTAATGAATCTTTGTAAATCATCTGTCTTCAAGTTTCACTATGAATCTAAGGTCTATAAAAATAGGTGTTTTTTTACACTACCATTGAGAAATTTTAAACAAACTATTTTACAGACTTTTCAATAACACCCTAAAGAATCATAAATAGGTTCCTGGCATTTAATAGTCGATATTGTTTCATAAAAATGAGAATCAATTAATATCAAGAAATCAGTACTTGTTTTACTCAGTCCTACTCATTACTTTGTGGTGTATATGAACTAAGCAGCTGGGATAGGATAGGAAAAATTTATAAAAAACATAGATATTTCAGTATCAAAACATGCCCAGCAACCACAGAGCAATGACCTGGATCACACAGAACATTCTAGTAGAGTTTCACAGGTAATGTGATATTTTGTTTAATGATCTAGTTCAGCATCTGCTCACATGTCCTTGCAGAAGTGCTGGTTTAGGCCCTGAATCGTGCAGTCACACAGGATCAGCAGATGGTGAGAGAGAAAGCGAACTTGTCCATGACCTGCTGCACCGACTCACAACAAAGAAGAACTGGCTGCAGTTTTTACGTTTGTGCCCTAATGCATAAGATTGCAAACATGGCCTCCTGCCAGTGGCTGCCCATATGTCACGCTCTCCCTTCACATCAGTTCAGCAGGCTTTACTTTGATTAAAATATAAATCATAATTTATGTACTGCCTAAGGACGGCATTTCATCAAACGCTGATAAATACAGAGTAAAGGCTAAAAACATGGAATGATGAGTAAAGAAAACCCCAGAAAGTCTTCAGGCCTTTTGGGTTCAGTGTGCCTTTTATGCTCCGCTTTGACCTCTGTATGAAACGCATTGCCGACAGCGTCACAGACAGAGGTTTTACGAGGTTGCTAGGTAGCAAGGTGTACACAGGGAAAACATCGAGCTAAATGGAACATGCACTTCAGCTTAGAATAGAAAAAAGTCCTGACGTTTTCTTTAATGCATTCGTTTTTCATCTGAATTTTGCACCCACTTAATCATATGTCATGTTTTATGCCATGTAGTTGTCGCATAGGTCAGTGGTAATGGGGTCAAAGTTAAAACCTGGATGCAACGTGGTGCTTTAGATGCTATATGTATATGTGATTCAAGAGCATGGGAGGTCAAGGCTGCGTCCTAGTACGAAGCGTTCGTTCTGCCAACATGAATAGCAAATAGAGGAATACGCTTTACTCAGCAAAGCAGTTTCATCATTGGTGTAATCCAAAGCCTGACGCAGCTAAAGAGTTTCAGCGCTCTCGAGTGTGTATCAGATATACAGCAACGCACTGAAGCTTTAAACAGGATGTTGTCCTGTTATTGTAAGACTTATAGAATCATAACCCAGCTAGAAAAACCAGGTCACATCCTATTAAAGTCAGTTTGAACCCGTTTTTTTGTAGCATGTTTCTAAGTGTAACAGGATTATTAAGGAGTTGGTTTTATATGTTCCATAGAAATATTTAAAATATTCTAACAGGATATTTATATAATAACAGAATAATTTTTTATGAAATTACTATTTAATAATAGGAATTTATCATATTTGTAAAAAGAAAATACAAATTTAATTTCATTAAATCATAACATATGTAAATGTATTGAAAATATAAATATTATTATATTATAAATATGACAAATATATTGAAATTCATGTCATTAATAATTTATTATTAAGCACCACTCACATTTTCTTCAGGAAATGTACTATTTAGTTGTTATTATTACTTAAAAAGATATAAACATGTAGGTAAAAAGTGTGTGTATATATTAATCAGCTTGAACCAACTCTGAACCATGTACAGCTTGTATTTTACAAGGTTAAACTTGAGATAAACTTGGGGGCAGTCGTGACCTAATGGATAGAAAGTCAGACCTGTAACCCAAAGGTTGTGGGTTCGAGTCCCTGGTCCGGCAGGCATTTTGGGTGGGGGGAGTGAATAACCAGCGCTCTCTCCACCTTCAATACCACGACTGAGGTGAGACCCTTGAGTGGGCTGCCCACTGCTCCGGGTGTGTGTGGTTGATCACTTCTCACTGCTCTGTGTGTGCACTTGGATGGGTTAAATGCAGAGCACAAATTCCTAGTATGGGAAACCGTACCTGGCCCCTAGTCCTTTCCTTTCATAAAGGTTACAGATATCATACATTGAACCCTGTCATTTCTATTTATCCAGGTTGCCTCTGCTGAATTCGACAGGCAGTCTGTTAAACCTGTCTCACCGAGTGCTCATGAGGGATCAGCCTGTTGGCTGAGACAAATGTAATAGCGGTGACAACAACCTGCATCATACAAGTCAGATATTGTAACTGCAAACACGGCAGTCACTTAAGCTGAGCGGAGATGCCGCTGGATAAAGAGAATCCACGGAGGCCAGCCGAGATTCAACGCAAGCCGCATAAGTAGCTGCTGAGGTGAGTCAAAGGGCTCGGGGGCAGGTGTTAGTAATTACCCACGAACAAACTGATTATGGTGCGAGTTCCAGGTTAGAGGACTCTAGACAGTCAATTACTGAAACAAATCAATGGAAAGCCAGCATATACAACAGACCTGCGGCTGTTGGACTGAAAGGCTGCATTTGCATTTCTCAGTGTCACTGGTGTGTTTTTATACGTTTAAGGAATCGTTTCAGACTACTGCATCATTAAGGGCTAATCAATGTCTTTACAGTTTTCATGGGAAAATACAAGAAAATGGGATGCCTACAATTACAATCGACCACTTTGTAATAGTTCACATAAAATTAAAGTTTGCTAAAAATGACTCACCCTCAGGCCATCCAGGATTTAGTTTGTTTCATCATTACAACAGATTTAGAGAAATGTAGCATTACATCATAGAATGAGAGTCCAAACTGCTGATAAAAGCATCTCAGTAATCCACACCACTCCAGTCCAGTCCATTAGTTCATGTCTTGTTTACTGGAGAAAGTACTGCTATGGATTATAGTCTGGTATTTTGGCCAAAAGCAACAGTTTTTAAGCTAGATGTTTACTTCTTAGTTCAACTGTTTACTTTATGGTGTTAGTGGGTTTATCAAGTGAGCTAATTTTTTATATTTATCAGCACATTTTCATTATTGTCCTAGGTTTTTCACTTGTTTTTAAACTTAGCATGCTTTTTGTATGTTGAATTACAAATTGCATTGGTAAGATATAAAGAAGATGAATTGTTATGCACTATTTAGTGGTGTTTACTAAGGAAAGCTTCACTTGTTACTCATTCTTAGGGTTAATGATCTAACAAAAAAATGTTAAATTGTAGTTATTTGATCTGATATTATATTGATATGATGCATGAAATGTTTTAGTTGGTCATTCAAATGATATTTACATTTTAGATGTATACATTTGCTAGATCAGACTTTTCAGGTTTTACACTGTAAAATTAAAAACAAAATAATTACACTAGTTATTATTGTAGAAGTTTCTATTATTGATTTAACCCATAAAAATTAGTTTTGTTGGTAAGTATTGTTATAGTAAACTAAAATTAAAACCATAAAAAAATACAAATTGGTACATGACATTCAATAAATTTAAACTGAATTAAAATCAAAAAGTATATTTGGCTTGTTCTGAAGGAACTGAATAAATGAATTAAAAACTGTATGTACATAAAAAATATAAATAAAATATAAATAAAATAAAAGTGTAGTTGGTATAAATTATTGTATTTTTATCAATTCAATGTAGATATTATCATTTATTTAGAGTACTACCACAACACTTGCTGTGACAAAAATGACAGAAAATCCCCCAAAATCATGCTAATAATAAAAACTGCAATAGTGTCACAATACATAAAAGTGCTGTTGTTGGTGTAAATGAATGAATTTTGGTCGTTTCAGTGATGTTAAGCAGTGTTTTTGACGTAGATATGATACGTTTTTTGTGAAAAGTTTTTTTGTTTATTCGCTTACATAACATCATCCAGCGTCTCACGTATCAAATGTCAACCTGTTTTTCTCTGTCCGTTCTGTGATTGTGTCATGCTTTTCATGGCTGAAGGCTTTTAACGTTTTACTCATGAGGGATGAATTGACCTGAGTGGCTGCTGGTCTGTGATTCAAAACAAGCCAGGTTTGAGAAAGATGAGCTTCATCTGAATTTGTCGCCTGACGCCCGAACACTGTGCGAGTGTCTGATTTGACCTGATGACATCATAATGAGCAACACTTTACCCCTTCTTGATTGGTGGAAGAGGGTAACAAACTGTCCGATTGGCCCTTTTCCCTTTTCCATCGCCACTCCTCATTAAACAAGCAGAATTCATGACTGATACCAGCCATTAACTGCCCCGAACAGCAGCGGGGGAGATGGAAGATTACGACATTATGCAATATCATTGTCCCATTTGATTAGTCGGCACCGCTGTTTCCTCCACAAAGTGAATTAGTTCATTCGAGAGATATGTCAGTGGGTAATATAAAGCGGAAATTAAAAATGGCTGAGCTGTAGCTCACGTTTGGTCTTTCCTGTTCCACAGAATCGCGCCGTTGGCTGCCGGTGAGGCCATATGATGGTGTTGGGAAATGCGATGGCTGGTTTGCATTGCCATGGACAACTGCTGTTCTCTCTATTGAGTTACAGGACAGACTGCCAGGCACTGCGGTTTCGGGCCCACGAATAAAAGCCTGTGAAATTATGTTAGCGTCAAAGGTTTGGCCGCTCTACGGCTCCGAACCTTAGTTTGGAATCTTTATAGGCCATCATATTTAATTAAAGCTAATAGGCCGCGGATGTAAAAAGTAAATAAATGTTTCATTCAGAAATCAAATGAAAAACCTGTGGCCCAAACGGGCCGTTTGAAGCGCAGTGCTTTAAACCCATCTCCGTGATTGCTGGTAAATGTTTAATTTCTATATTAAAGTCTTATGAATTAAGATGGGCTGAATAACGAGGCTTGAATTTGAGTTCACATAAAAAAAAAATCTAAATTTAAATTTTCTCTTTCATGAGATTTCAATCATTTATTGTGAATTACTTTTTGTAAAGTAAACATTTTCTTGTTGTTCTGCATGATTAACAAGACGTTAAAGGCAGAAATTCTTCAAATGGATTTTTTTTCTCAAAGCAAATTTAAATGTATTCACTTTTTCCATGCTGTTTGTACAGTATTTCAGTTTATTCACATTATTCAGTGAGGGAAATGTATGTGTGTGTCTAACATACATACATACATACATGTATACACACACACACACACATATATATATATATATATATATATAGACTTAAATAGAAATAAATAAATAAATAAATATGCATAGATATACTAATACAATATATATAGGCCTACTCATACGCATCATACCATAATTAGAATACTGTAATTCTATCTTTAAATAGAAATGATAAAAAATTTATTATATATTTTTCATATAATAAAATTACATATAAAATAGCAAGTAAATAATGATTCAAAAATCACTATATTTAAATAAAAAACAAACAAATTAAATATAAATAGAAGTTTCAACGTCTGTCAATATTCATCATATATTTACATTTCTGTCTTTAAATATACATTAGTACATTTATTAAAGTAATTATTATTCCTATAATTTATTATTTTTGAAACAGTAACAGTAAAGCAGTGATACTAAATAAAATTGTAAATAAATGGAGATTTAAAAAAAAAAAGCTATAGTTTTGTAACTTAAATTACATTTGAAACATTATAGTTTCACTTACTTAAAATATTTGTCTAGTATCGTTTTGTTTTAGTATCACATATTTAGATTTATACATTTAAACAAATTACATATATATTTAAACAAACACAAATAAATAAATACACACATGAACGGAATATATTTCATTTATTGGATATTACTATTATTATTAGAAATTACAATCATAAAACGTTTATTTATTTTAGGTCATTTGTTACGTGTGTTGAAACCATTATCTATTCAAGCTTGTTTTTGTCTAACTTTTGTGACATTTGTTGGTTTTGTAAGCTGTGTGTATTAAATCAGAGCCCTTTGCTTGTGTTAATGAATTAATTGGTGGATTTCAATTACATTTCTAAGAAACACAACCATCCGGAGACAATGTTTTGGGCTGCATTAGCCAATCTCACGTCTGTTTAAGTTCTGACAGAAGTTGGAGGCCTTCCATCTCTCCTCAAACATCATCTCGTGTGTTCATCAATGTGATTCTCATAGTCCGTTCCTAAATGGGCACAATTAAGTCCTCTCACGTCTTTAATTGAAATGAATGAGATGAAAAAGTGAGCTAGATTGCAAAATGAAAACCCAAGCAAACAATCTCTGACATCAGACGAGGTTGTTATACACTTAATGGCATTACCGACATGACGAGCACAATAACAACAACAGTCAGCCGAAATAAAACTCAATAACGTGCCTGACGGATATCAGGCTCGTATATGAAAAGCAGCTGAAATAATTGTTTTTCCACCTCATTATAATGGCACTAATCTCTCAAGGGACGCCCGCGCTACAGCCAGAGGGTTCTTGTGGACTCTGGTTTAATTTCTGCTAGATTCAATATTAACTGTTTAATTAACACAGCTGAAGAGCATTATTGAATTGGAAATGAAGATCTACGCAAGGTAACCTCGTTGGTCCGTCGCAGATGAATGCAGGCCGGGCATAAATGAACTAAATTAAGAATCAGGAAGACACAGCTGTTGTCTTGGAAGACGTTCTCTCAGGAGACCCGAGGCACCTTTGAGGAGCAAAGGAGCAGAAAGGAGAAGTTATCTTGTCCGGAAAGATGAGTTTGCCACGTGTTCATAAAACTGCCCTATTTTTCCCAAAACAATCTGGGAACAAAAAAGCTGAGACTGTGCCTTTTTTTCCCCTCACACACGCACAAACACACACACTCCTGCCAAACCCAAAATGTTACATTCAGCAGTGTTGAGGTTTATTTCTGAGATGTAGGATGATGAAATATTGTGTCACACTGCTGTGTTATGGGCCATTGCTATCTAAATGCTACTCATTTAATTAATCAAATGAATATGTCTAATGAAAGCACTACTGATAATCACATAACGCACAGGCAGCCCTAATGTGAGCAAATCAAATTTATGTTTTTTTTTTTTAAACCCAAATGCTGGCTTTAGCCTGTTGGGCCATTTTATTGGGTTGTTTTTAATATTTTTACCTAGGTAGTTTTCTGTAACTAAGTTGTTGGGTAAATTTTTACAACCTAGGCTCATTGGAAATACGTGCGTCTTCATACATTACTGAATAAAAGGTACCTATACATACAAATCGCTGCAGTTTCCAGTTGAAATGAACACAAGGGGCAGTAAAACATCCACAACTTTTATTCCTTTCAAACTAAAGTATGACTTACATGCACATTTTTGATTAATAAAGGCTAATTTTCAAACAATTAGTTGCAGAAGTAATGCCATGACTTCAAAACATTTTGAACATCCTGCGCGGTTTGAAAACTCAAGCCATCCTAGGTGTACTGTATATGACTTTCTTCTTTCAGACAAACAGTCTCAGAGTTTTACTAAATATTATTTGGAAAGTTCTTCTAAGCATTGTTGCAGAAGTTCTCACACATGTACTTGTACTTGAACTTTTCTGTCCAGTAGATCCCAGAGCAGCCCAGCGGAGTCTAAATCCAGAGACTGCGATGGCCATTCCAACATGTTTGTTTCTTCACAGCCTGAAGGTATGTTCTGGCTCATTATGTTGCTGTAGGATGAATCCCTGACCTGCGAGGCGTATACCAGAGGGTATTACATGCTTCTGTAAAATGCTTTGGTCGTGTGTTGGTTCAGGGTGCCACTCACTCATTCACTGACTCTGGATACAGCAAAAAAAAAGCCCCGGACCATCACGCTTCCACCTCCACGTTTGACTCGTTCCTCCTCCGTCCTTTCACCTACTCAACACTCTACAAAAACCCTGTGTGACAAACCCAAGATTTCACATTTTGACTCATCAGTCAAGAACTTACACCTCCAGCAGTCCACTATCATTGCCCAGGTAAGACTCTTTTTCTCATTAAAAAAGTACATACACTCTCACATACACAAAAGCTGTTACTGGGTCAGTACCTAATTTACCTCGAAAGGATGTGGACATATTGATAGTTCAAAGGCACATATTGGTACATGAAGTTTTACATATTAGGTCCATTTTGTAAGCCGTTTTTTACCTGTATTACTGAGAGTAGGTATATAATATAATTTTGATAGACTGTCATTAGTATTTGTGTTGTGTTTTTCTTGTTTTCTGTACTACTAGTTATATCAGTATTTTTTGTAGAGGGACATAATAATTTATTATGAAAAGAGCTTTGCAAATATATATGGACTGAAAATGCTTCTCAGATATTTTACAATAGTAAAACAATAAATATAAAAATATATGAATTATGTAATTGATAAAATAATTATTAAATATATTTACAAAATAAAAATTTGTTTTATAATAATATAAAGTATATTGTTGTATAGTTGTTATAATGCCAGTGCTGGAGAAGGAGAATGCAGTAGAATAAACAAAAGTCTTTTTAATCATTAAACAATAAACTGAAATAACACACGGAGAGTACACTGCACATCTAACGCTAACATTGACTGACAACCTAAGAACTCAAAAGACAGGGTATAAGTACACACGGTACAAATGACTAAATGGAGAACAGCTGGGGAAACACAGGTGGAGACCAATCAACTAATAATTACATACAAACACAGGAAGGACCAAATAAGGGCAAACAGGAACTAAAACAGGAAGACATGAGACCGAAACTAAGAACAGACAGAACGTAACAATAGTATTGTATATTATACATACATTAACATTTTTTAGTAAACATAAGTTACTTTAAATCATATTTCACAATATTATAATAATTTGTACAACACTCACTCACACACACACATTATTTTATAGTAAATATTTTGATTTGTTTTCTCTTTAATATTTTAGGAATGAGGTCATCATATTTGTAGGTCCTTTGCACAACCACAAAGTTTAAAGCTAGCATGTACTCGCATAAGTAACTTATAAAACTGTACCTTCACATCATAACACGAGGGAATTCGAGCAGAAGGCCACCTAATTGCACTTGATTGTGCATGATCTGTCTGAACGAAGACAGCATAATTACATCTTCAGGTCTTTCAAACAGATGGTCTCGTGAAAATGAAGCTGCGCTTACACAATAGAAACTTCACACCGATCAACCTCATTCGGCAACCGCTCGCTAAAGGTAGACTGCGATCTCAGTTTCTTTCATTCATTTGAAAAACAGCACTTTTTTATCCTCTTCCGCTCTCACAGCGAGGCCAAGTATGAGAACAATGTCACCTTTCTTGTCTTCGAGGATTTGTGTCATCATAACCTCTGCGGCCCCAGCCAATCATGCATGCCTGATATTAGAATGCTTCCGCTTTAATTATCTCGTCTAGATTCTCCATCCTTCATTATATTAGGAGGGCATTATATTCTGTGCCCTTGACCCATGGAAGGCGTATTTCTAGGTTCAGGAGCTCGACATTAAGGAGTAACTAACTAAAGTAGCAATGCTGCTGACTAAATTTGTCAGTAGTATGGCATTTACCTTTAGTCATTTCCCATTTACTCACCTTTTTTTCAATAATGAGCTATTTTTTTCCTAACCAGAACTGGTGTAGCTTAAGAAAACACTGCGCTGCTGGTTTGGATATCATATTGTTTGTGCACACTGTGTTTTAGTGAGCTGTATAATCAAATGCGCTGTTTAAATTCACAATTACTCTCATGTTATGCTGGGAATTCAGGGAAAAATGCATGGCCAAAGTTTTAAAATAATTAAGATTTTATGTTAACTTTTTATAATAATTTATGAATTTTTATTAAAATGTCAACTGTTTCCTTTTTGAATATATTGCAAAAATGTAATTGTGATGTAAAGTTGAATTTCCAGCATCATTACTCCAGTCTTTGGTGTCACATGATCCTTTAGAAATCATTTGTAACAAGGAGCTGGACTCGCATTTTTCTGTTTTTCTGTTTGGCAGGCTTCTGCTTAAATGGCCGCCAAACAGGAAGTCACCATAGAAGAAGATAGAGAAGAAGAGGGAGCTGTGACAGTCAGTGCAGAGGTGAGAGCTCCCTCTGCTGGCTTGGCGTTACATATCCCCCCCCCTCTAAGGGCGGCTCCCGACGCCAAAACACAAAAACATCCAGGAGGGTGGTGGAGCAGTGATGGTCCAAGGGGCGGGATGGGGGGCCAGGACCGTGCAAGGGAACAGGACCTGAAGCATGGAGCCTTGGAGGTCCTGGACCATGGAACAGTGGCAGACAATGGCAGCATGGGGGACCTGGGCCATGGAGCAGTGAAAAGGGAGCACATAGCCATGGTGGAGCAGGCAAGGCAGGGAGCCATGGCGGTGCAGGCAGATCAGGGCGGCATGGTGGGACCTCAGTTGCCGTGAGTTCATGGACTGTCTCTGTGACCATAACAGGGCAGACAGTGAGTACATGGATGGCCCTTGTGGTCGTAACTGGGCAGACAGAAAGTTCATGGACGGCCTCCGTGGCCATAACAGGGCAGACAGAGAGGTCATGGACGGCCTCCGTGGCCGTAACAGGGCAGACAGAGGGTTTATGGACGGCCTCCAGGGCCGTAACAGGACAGACAGAGTGTTCATGGATGAGTGTCACTACCTCTGGAGGTTCTACGGCTAAGGCCGACACCTCTGGAGGTTCAGCAGTAGACGCCACCACTTCTGGAAGCACAGGAGCAGACTCGTGGCTCACTGACATCAGAGGTTGGTCCAACACACTGGCAAACAGTCTTGGCGGACTTGGCCCAAGCTCTGCCAAAAATCCTTTGGGGAAACCTGCGTGACATCAGTGACGTAGCGAGGCTCAGGCATAGTGGTCATTTTGTGGTGGTGCTTAGGCGTTGCAGCAATCTTGGCCAGAGACTCAGGTGTGGGTGTGGCGGCCATCTTGGCCTCAGAGTCAGGCATGGGGCCATCTTGATCGGAGGGTCAGGTGTGGCAGCCATCTTGTCTGGAGACTCAGGCGTGGGTGTGGCGGACATCTTGGCGTCAGAATCAGGCATGGCGGCCATCTTGGTCGGGGGGTCAGGCGTGGCAACCATCTTGGTCGGGGGGGTCTGGTTCTGGGTTGGCATCCATCTTGTGCAGTAGTGGTGGCTCTGGGTTGGCATCCATCTTGTGATGAGCCCCGAGTCTGGCAGCCATCTTGTCCAACGTAGCCTGCGTAGCTGCCATCTTAGCCCGAAGCTCCTCTATTGCAGTCCTGTTATGCCGGAGCTCCTCAACGGCCAAGCATGACGTGAGTGGTAGCAGGCATGGAGTAGACAGATCCTGAAGTGGCAGGCATCACATCAGTGACTTCAAACTTAGTAGGCATGTTATCAGATTTTGATGTAGGATTGGGTGTAGAAGACTTGACATGATCAGGTATGACATGAGTAGGAGTAACAGCACCAACAGTCAAATTAGAGCCATGATCTATATAATGCTCAAGAGTCCATTGTAGGGTATTGCGTGGCATTAATTGAGAAATGTCCTTGTTCAAACCATAGCGAAAAATATATTTCAAAAATGAGTCCTTGAAATTTTTATGATCACAGAGTTCTATGAAAACCTGCACATAATCCTCAATGAAGCCATAGCCTTGATGGAGGCACATGAGACGATCTGCTGGGTTCATAGCTGGTGGCCGTGTATTTCTGTAAAGCTGCTGGATCTAAGGAGTGGCGAAGTATTCTGTAAGAAGGAGCTGGACTCAGGCAAGCGTAAGATCCAAATGCAAGCTTTAATAGTACATAATGTGGTCAAACAAGCAGGTTTCAAACATCGGCAACCAGGTATATCCAAGGGCAAAACAGATTCGTAAACAGTATCCAAGCAATGGTCGGGGCAGGCAGCAAAAGGTTCACAAAACAGAATACAGTCCAAGGTCAAAATCCAAGAGGGCAATCAAAAGTAGCAAAATAAAACAAGACAATGAAAACAAGGCAAGACATGAACAAGAGAAAACGCTTAGTAGCAAACAGGAAGTAACCATAGAAGAAGCAGAGGGAGCTGTGACAGTCAGTGCAGAGGTGAGAGCCCCCTCTGCTGGCTTGGCGTTACATCATTCTGCTGATTTGATGCTAAAAAACATTTATCATTATTAACCATGTTGAAAAATGTTGTGCTGCTTTATATTTTTGTGGAAACTGATATATTTTTATTTTCAGATTATTTAAATATAAAGTTCAAAAGAACAACATTTATTTAAAATAGAAAAACTATACATGTGGTTTTCTATCACATTTGATTAATGCATACCTGGTGAATAAATAAAAATAATATAAATAAGTAAATATTAATCTGCAAAATATCTGCAAATATAGTTTTTAAATATATATATATATATAATTATATATAAGTTACTATAAAATGTATATAGAAAATTCTGCATTGTCATGCAGAACCTACCTACCTATAACACTCTGTAGTTTAGACATTAGATGTCAGCCAGTGTTCACACCAGCCACGTTCTTGTATTTTGTGAATCTTCCAGATGCGCATGAGTCCCCGAAATGAGATTTATATTGCTTGGAGAGGCCCAACTATGTGCGACAAACAATATGAACATGCTACAACTTTATTGCAGCTTTATTGCGTCTGGGAAACGCAGCCCCTCGTGTATAACGCCTGCCAGAGTTAGAGCTGTTTGCAACTTTTGTTTTCGGGGACAGAAGAAAAGCGCAACTAAATAAATAAATAAATAAATTCATATTGCATAAAAAATTTTGTCACCCGTAGCCCCGGGACAAAAGTGGGAGGATTTCGATGAAATTGGAGTGTCAGGCGAATCCACTCTACTGGAATGACACGCCCCGCAGCTACTGTCCCACAATGCAACCTGTTCGCCTCATAGGGGTGGTATTACCTATTCATCAGAGCAGCCAGGCTAGTCACTATGCAAATCGAATGCTAAAACATCCAGCCGGTCTTTCAACTCTCCATTCGTGCCGACTCGACCTCCGAGGCTTTGAATTCCAAATCGTTGCAGTGAATTCCCCTCTGTTTAATGGTGGCTGACGAATCGGCTCGGATGCTTTGTTTAAGTTGAGCGCAGATATTAATAATAATAAGACTGTGCTAAACTTCTCATTTAGAAACGCCTCTGTCCTACTTTGCCCTTAATCTCGTCCCCTGGAATAGCGATCCCAGGGCTCCTGCCAGTGTTTACTTCGACGAATCCGGGTTTGAAAAGAGCGAGACTCAAGTATGCATTAATGTGAAGGCTTCAAACACTTGGCAGAAATCTGAATCATTTTGATATCGCCCTGGGAGAAAATTTGATGCTGTCACACCAGTCCAATTTAAGCGGGGGATTTGCAGCATGAAATGCCTTCCATTGCCGAGATTGCTACTTGACGGAGAGAGCCGTTTGCAATGCCGTTTACCCAGGCAGTCTTTTTAAGGATGACTTGATTTTTCCCACAGAGATCAATGCTGACGCAGAGAGAGAGAGAGAGGGGTGAGCGTTGGCTAATGTTTGTTATTTTTTGCATTGCACCTTGTGTGGAAAACAACTTATAAGAGGTCAACTGACGATAAGACGATATTTAGTGTTAGCTGAAATATCCCAAAGCACTTCTCTCATGAGTTTTCAGTGTTGCTGGTCTGTAAAACTTTGACAGATGCTTCATGGACATCTATTATTAAGCCGCTTTCAGTTGTTAGAAGTGAAGTATAGATTTTCAATAGAGATGCATAATCAAATGCAGTGACTCTCGACTGGCTTGAGAAGGCTACACAGAAATAAAACAGTTGTGAGTCATCAGTGTAAGATGAACACAATCCACACATATCAACGGTTTGATGCTCTCAGCACAGTTCAGAAAATCCTCAATCTGTTGTGTCGAAGGACAGATTTTAAACCCGAGGCCGCTTGCATTAAAACAGTCGTATTTGCTTTTTATTATTTCAGTCATTGTGTAATATGCATTTCATTAAATGTGCATGATGTGTAAGTCCCATGTAAGTAGGTTTTTGTTTACATAATATGTGCGTGCATAATATTCATTTTTATTGTATAAAAGTAAAATATTAAGTATGTTTGTTGAGCATCAAATCAGTATTAGAATGATTTCCAAAGGATCACATGACACTGAAAACTGGAGGAATGATGCTGAAAATTCAGCTTGGAAGCACAGGAATAAATTACATTTTCAAAATATATCACAACAGAAAGCAATTATTTAAAATAGTCAGAATATTTAACAATATTAATGGTTTTACTGTATTTATGTTTTTAATTCTGCACATTAATAATTTCCATTCTGTAGCTCTCCATTAATAACAACATTATTAGTGTATAGTAAAAAAATAACAACAACATAAGTGTAATAATTGTAATAACATTATTATAACGTTTGCGTCATTGTTTATTGTAAAGTATCTGATAAATAAAAGAAATCTATGTATACAAATAAATAATATATATCTTGTAGCATTTATAGCTATTATTATTTTATTACTAGAGTATTTTATTTCTAATATACTGCCATTTCCATCACTGAATAAAAAATATTTAAAAAGGTAAGTCTTTTTATTTCACAATTCAAACTTAAAGTACAAACTTAAAAAAAAAAAAAATATATATATATATTTATATAATATAATTGCGAGATATAAATAGGTATCTTTGCACATGTGAATTTGCACATTTCTCTACAAGTTTAAATCTCACATTTCTATATTTTATGTCTTTTATAAATTATAATGTAATTATGACTTTACTATGAATTTTGAATTTGCATTTCGCAATTCTGTTTTCCCCATAAAATAAATATAAAAAAATAATTCCAACTGTAACATTGCAGCTGGAGGTGTCATCGAACTCCCCATCGATGTGTTGTTCTGTGTTT
>JAUMHR010000055.1:1709317-1723488 GCA_032361145.1 Enteromius fasciolatus
CACTTCAATTTTGAGTGTGACTCCAAATCCAGACCTCCATGGGTTAATAAATTTGATTTCCATTGATAATTTTTGTGGGATTATGTTGTCAGTACATTCAACTATTTAAAGAACAAAGTATATAATAAGAATATTCCATTCATTTAGATCTAGGATGTGTCATTTTAGTGTTGTACTAATAGTACAGTGTATGTACATATATTTAATATATAAACAAGACATTTTTCTGAAATATATACATGCCTATATACATAATACATATACACAGTATGCACAAACTATTATTTTGGATGCAATTATCATTTGATAGCATTAAACAGATATTAAGAAATGAACAGTTTTGTTTTAAGGTAATTGATTTAGCTCTTATTAAACAATTTTACTAATATTAATACTAACATTTTACTAATTAATGGATTATTAATACAACATTTCCTTTAATATGACTAAACAGCTTAATATGAAAAGGAATTTTATTTACATAGAGAGAAATTACTAAGTGAGCACTAAATTTTTTCCAGATGTTATGCTTGTATAGAAATAAAAATAAACAGATTTTTTTTTTAAACTTAAGTGATGCATATTTTTCAGTCATATATAATGAAACAAGAATGCGATGTATGTAATGTTGATTAAACTGAAACAGATTAATATCTATTTTTTGCATGAAATGCAATCTAACCTGGGTGATTAGGTGAGAGGTTCATATTGAGGCCTTTGATCACAGAGCATATCTGAGAGGAACCTTTCTTCTCTCAACGTAATCTCATTGCTGTCAATGAGAGAAGGGCTGAGATATGAAGCTTTCCTTTATGATTTTTCATTCCTCTGGTCTGGGATGGGAATCATCTAAAGTTCAGAGATCAGAGGTGTGTGAGTGTTGAGAGTCAAGCGCAGGTTTTTAATCAGAAGTTTTGTTGTGGCAGATGGCCTTTGCTTTGACTGTCTCCTGGCCTCCCACACACCAACACAGACATTATTCTTACCCATCAGCCCACTGAGATGCCACAGACTGAGCCTTACAACACAGTCATGCTGTGAGAATGAGAGCTTGCAGGAGTTTACAACACAATGATGTAAAAACAGAAAAGAATGTAAAAACATTTAAAAAAAAGAATATGCATAAAGACATTTTCCGAACAATACCTGTTACACACCTGCGAAAAATGACAAAAATTGATTTTTTTTTCAGTCAGACCAGTAGATGTCGATGTCACTGGTGTAAAGTAACACCCATAGGCTTCTGCGTTTAGGAATAAAGTGGATAGATTGAACACATAATATGCATGTGTTCCTGATTTCAAACGTTTGCATTCTCAGGCCCTCAAAATCATAGTTTTGTGCAAATAAATGGCAAAAACATACGTTTTCTGTTATGAGTTGCAGTTACTCCCACAAAAAAGGATTATTTAACCAAAAATCTGCATTTTGCATTTTATTTTCAACGCTCAGATTTACCAAGAGAACATGTCAGAGCACTTAATATGGTCTCAGGAATTTCTCAACACAGTCTTCAATACAAATCATCTGAGATCAGCTCTATACTTTTACCATGTCTCAGAATGATTGGTTTACATCTGAAAAGAAATGCATCTGTAAATTAACTGGCAGCTCATTACTAGAATAAAATCTGTAGAATGTTTATTTCCATTAACTTTAAAACTGAAAAAAAAAAATGCAAAAAAAAAACAGCTGTAAAAAATAAATAAATAAACAAATATGGAAAATTTCAAAACAAAAAATTGTGGAATTCAAAATATAAAAGCAGAATTGTGAGAGGAAAAAGTCAGAGAATTACGAGAAGTCAAAATGGTAAGATATAAATGCAGAATTCAGAAAAGAGTTATAATTGCAATTTGTAAATGCAAAATTGTGAAGAAACATCTGCTTTTTTAATGATTTATTTGTTTTAATAATTTATCTAAAAATTTGGGCTCTACAAGTTAGGTTTTTTTTATGTCTCACCAAGGCTGCATTTTTTATTTAATAAAAAAAAAAAACAGTAACATAACAAATTATTATTATTAGAAAAATCTGTTTTGTACTTGAACATACTGAAAAATGTCATTTATTCTCAAATGATGCTTTAGAAATCATTCAAATATACTGATTTGCCATTCAAGAAACATTTCTGATTGTTGATATTAAAAATTGTTGTGCTATTTGTAAAATCCATACATTCTTTGATAAGTAGAAAGTTCAAAATAACCTTTAATAAATAGAAGTCTCTACAGAAGTGTAGCTTAACATGTTGTACTTTCTATCTCGAGCACACGGCACACTTCTGCAGCTGTAAATTGATTCATAATAGCCACTTTTCAAGGCTAAGACATTTGTCTGTGTGAAGAGACATAATGGATGCTTGATCTTAATGAGGCACGTAACGCCTACGACCTGTCCTTTCTTGAACCACTCAAACCAGAACGCAGTTCACAAACCACACACACACACAAATAGAAACGCTCCAGCAAATGTTGTTAGCAATTCCCTCACTGGAAAAAAATTCAAAAGAGATCATCAAAGGCAAATGTCTTCAGAGATATGAGTCAACAAAGTGACTCCACAGACAGCTGACAAGCATCATAATGATCTCGATTCGTGATCACGTCAAATCTGAAAGTTTTTTTGAGACTTTTTGGTTGTTGATGTGGATCTGGCTTCTATCTTAAAGTGTTCAGGTTAAATAATTACATTTAAATCAGCAAAACTGAGACTCCAAAAAACACGTGTCTCTTCAAAAACTGGCTTTCATGCGCTATACAGTTCCACCAGGATTTTGTGGGACTTTTTCAGATTTTTGTGGCCTAAAATGCAAGAAGCCACAAATAATGCAGTTTGCTTGTATTTGCACTACATTCTGCAAAAATCCTGGAGAGATATCTCAAAAAAACACAACTTATAATGAAAACAGAATAGTTGTAAAAATAAAAAAAACCCAGATTTTTATGCACCATTATTTTATGGAAGCTCATTTCTACCATGGAATAAAAAATAAATACAAATATTTTTTTTTAAATATATTTTTATAAAACAAAGTGAAAAGCAAAACAATTGTGGCACTTTTGTGCAAATTGTGCAATTGTGCAAATTCAGAAAAAATAAGAATCAAAAAATATAAAAGCAGAATTGTGAGGGATAAAAAACTCAAACAATACAAAAATCAGACTTGCAAGTTATCAATGCAGAATTGTGAAAAAATCCTCAATTGTAAGAATTATAAATGCATAATTTAGAATAGAGTCATAATTTCAAGATAGAAGACAAAACTGAGAGATCGAAATGCAGAATTTAGAAAAGAAAAATCCATATTGTGAGATATAAACTGAGAAGTTCTGAGATAAATGTCAGAATTGTGAGATATAAACACAGAACTGTGAATATACTTGAAATGGCAAGAAAAAAAGTCAGAATTACACATTCATATCTCTGTGGCAGAAATGTTCCGTCCAAGCAAAAATAGAAAGAAAATAAATATGCTAAACTGTTCAGCTCGCAACACATCCAGTGATCCATCATATTTGACAGCGAGCCTACAACAGAAGGTTAGAGAGCACCCTATTACTAGTATACCAGAGATAACCACACATACTGCATGCAGTGTGCAACATCACACACCGAGAAACACCCCCAAAACATTTGGCACTTGGATCCAAACCGGCTCAGAGCTCACTCATCTGCAGTGCATTACTGGTGCCACTACAATATTTATTCTATTTCTTACACGCACATCACCTCGGGCGAGTTTTAACAGAGCTCCTTCCTCAAGGAGAGCCTCCGAGATTATGGAAAAAAATGATTTTGACAGGATCCCGATTCCCGAGTCGAGAAGCTGTTCAGTTTGATTGGAAGTCAATCAAGGAGATGCTAGTAGTGTTGGAAACAGAATAATAACCGGCCGAGTGAGCTACAGATTTAATTCTATGTTTTCCAGAAAATAAATACTGTTATAAATCAAAAAATGCAAACAAGAGACAAACTGATTTTCTTTCTCCCGTATAAATGTCTAATCACAATCAAATACATGATTCATTTGATGAAATTGCATGATTAAAGTCATATTTATGAGAGCCAACATACTGATGGAATGCAAACAATTACTCAAAACAAGCTAAATATTCCATGTGCTGACTAACAAAGATATTGGAGAAAGATGATTTTCATATGGAAGCATCATCATTAGTGATGAAAGATGTGAAAACTCCTACTGTAATTTTTATTTGTGTGCTTGATATTGATTTGTGTATTAGCCTCACAGAAAAAAACTCCCTCCTGAAGCATCACTGCCCACATTATGTTACAATTACATGTTTTTTTAATTATATTTAGTTTTTTGTTTGATCCAGAGATCAAATATATAACTGTTTTCTAACCAAGATTTCTCAATATGCGTTTGACTGGTTTAGTACTATTCTGAGATATGTGGCTTCATGTGTATGGATGGCCATATGCGTATGGAAATGAAATGCAAATGAGCTCATGTGTTTTATTATAAGTACTGCTTTTGATGAAAGAGCTTCATTCAAAATCTAGCTGCTTTTTTTTTTACTAAACCTAATAATATTAAAAATTATTATTATTATATTATATTATTATCAGCTGTGGTAGTTGAAATAAAGCTGAAAAAATAAATAAATAAAATAAAATAATGAAAGTTGAATGAAAGTTTCCATTAGCAAATAGATGCATAGAGTTTAAGTAGGCTACTAAAATTACTAAAACTTAAAAATAATACTAAACATAAAAATACTAACTAAAATAAGTGCTAAAATTATTAAAACAAACTGAGATAAAAGATAAAGATACATAGAAGTTTACTAAATTAAATAAGTTTAAGTACTAAAATTACTAAAACAAAAGCTAAAAATTACTTTTATTAGAATACAATGTATCACACTTATTATTTTAAAATGAGATAAAAAATAAGAGTATAATAGAAATGACTAAATATATTAAACAAGGTTAAGTACTAAAAACTAATACTAAATGAAATACAGTAATTGTCAAAAATGACTAAATATAGTGAATTTTTTTATTTATTAAGTTTATTAATGTACTAAAGAAATGGAAAAAATATTTTAATTATTACAAAACTAAAAATAAATCTGCTAAATAAACATTTACTGTACTGTTATTAAAATATTTTTATATTTTTTATTATTTACCTGTCTTTTCTCTGTACTCTTCTTGTCATGCTGTAAAATGTAGTTTAAATAAATCTTAAAATCTTATAATATTCATAATCTCAATAAATACTAAACCACTAGATAAATAATACAAAAATAACACTGGCATAATCTTGAGCACACTTTACTCAGGATCTATAGACATGTAAAAATCTGACAGTGTTAGTGCAAACACATTCTTCCTGGGATCAAATCAGTGCAGCGTTTTATACGCAACCCTCCTGGTGTGTAAAGGAATAATACGATTTAACCTACTTCCTGACGAAACCGGCTGGATTTCTATTAAAGGCGAGCTGTCACTGCTGATTTCGGGTGGTGTGTGTGTGTTCTCAAGCTCACATGTGGGCCTCTCAACACCTTCTCTGTGGACTCTTTGGATAAATCTCCACCACCTGCTGGCTGGTTCTCAGTAATGGGTGGATATTCTCTGGTGTGGTCTCTCCTGTAATCCCCAGCTCTTCCTCTGGGGCAGATCCGGTCGTCGCTTCACCCCTGGGATCTGGATCAACACCCTCAGGATCACTGGAGAAACATTAGATTAATTGTGAAGCTCCAAAAAGTGGGACAGCTGCATATTTCATGTGCTGCCACGACGACGTGAAGAATATCTGGCTTTTCTCTCTCTGTCTGATTTCCTCTCTCACTGTATGCTCCCGGGAGCAGCAGGCGTTTCCGAGGGAGGGAATGAGCGAAGGAAAGGTTAGTGTGAAGGAGAGGAAAAGGCTGGAATGGGTTGATAAAATGATAGTGTTCTCTCCTCGCTGTAGTAGTCTCTGTGAATGGGTGCCGATCAAGTGTTGCACAGCACCTGCGGACGCTTTCCTGCTATTTCTTGTCCTGCCTCTTTACTCTTTATCATTTCTGACTTGTGCAATCTATATCTGTGTCAGACTGAGAGAGAGAGAGAGAGAGAGAGAGACTTCAGTGTGTTTGTGTGCAAAAAAATAAAATAAAAATGGGATTTTCTTACAGTAAACCATATCAAGTATTTCCACCCAACTAGGTAAAGTACCTCCTACAACCTAGAATTAAACTGAAATAAAACAAAGGCTCTTTAAGTAAAAACACTAGGGAATTTGTTTACATGTTCATTTTACTTGATTTTATGCTGAACTGTCAGAAGATCAATATGGCTAAGTATTTACAGCAGTTCAGGTACCATAAAAAAAGAAAAGAAAAGAAAAAGAAGAAATGCCTGCATTGTTTGGTGGAGTGAAAAAAAAGTACTTTTGGGCAAAATTGATCACAGGAAATCACTTAAAAGGGTGGTTTGTCCAAAAATGTATTTAGTCATCAGTTACACATTCACAAGAAACCCTCAAGTTTGAACACAAAATATTCTGAAAGGTGATGGTAGCCATTGACTTCCATAGTATTTTTATATTCTATGAAAGCCAGTATACCGTCAACCATTTGGTTACCAATATACAATAGATAGATAGATAGATGGATGGATAAACCAACAGAAGGATAGATAGAATGATAGAATAATAGATAAATAGAACGCTAGATAAATCGATTGGTTTCCAACATACAATAAAAGATAGATAGAGAAAACAACAGAATGATAGAAAGATAGAAATAATAATAGATAGAACAATAGATAAATACAATGATATAACAATGACAAAACAATAGAACAATAGAAGGATAGATAAAATTATAGATAGAACAATAAATAGATACAACAATAAAAAGAGAGAACGATAGCACAATAGAATGATAGATAGAATGCCAGAATGTAAGATAGATAGATAGATCGATAGATAGATAGATACAGCATTCACATCTGTGTATGTTTCTTTATTTTCTCCTGAACACAGTGTGTGTGCTGACGTGCCAGTCAGGTATGTGTGTGTGAAGGTGTGTGTTGGTGGCATCAATGATCCTCAGCAGCTGCGTGTGTCTTGAGCGTCGTCCCACAGCAGGTGTGAGATTACGGCACGCTCTTCCTCTATCTCTGAACAGATGTGAGGGGTAGTAGATGCGTGTTGTCCACACACACACACACACACACACACACACCTCCGCCTGCATGACGATCTTCCACTGACCCTGGATCAGAGTCCCAGCGACGGCTCCCTGTACAGAACACGCATCACATCACCTTTGACCCCGCGCTGTGAGAGCGATACAGATACAGTCACTCCGCCACGCTCCCCAGAACATCCCTGCTGGCTGTCATGCTCACTGCTTAGGGGCCTTCACTGGTGGCCCGTCTACTTCAGATCCTGTGTGCACGACATTAAATTCAGCTTTTTTTTCACATCATAAAATAGTCGAGTCAAGGAAAGAGAAGAGAAACAATTCACTATCTACTAAGTCTCTTTGGCTCACAAAGCTGTGTGTTTATGAAAAAAATGCCTATAGTAAAAACACATTTTGTGAAATACTATTACAATATTACAAAATAACTGTTTTCTGTGTGAATATATTGTAAAGTGTGATTTATTCCTGGGATCAAAGCTAAATTTTCAGCATCATTACTCCAGTCTTCAGTGTCACATGATCCTTCAGAAATCATATGAATTTCAAAAAATCCTGAAAGGATATTCAAAATGATATTCTGTCATATGGCCATATACAGTAAGATGATGAATCAAATCCACTACAAACTACGGTATCAAACATTTACAAATCTTTTAAAAGAAATGCTTTGAAAGTATACGTGTGGACTGACGTTAAAAGAGGGCGGCGTGTCAGAAGCGTGATGTGGGCCATAAGGCAAACTCTCACTTACAAGTGGAAACGGAGACCTATTTTTCAACTTCTGTCAAAAAAACAGAAGAGAGAGGGAATAAAAAGTTGATGTTATAGTGCATGTCTCAACAGCGGAAAATGAAAGTGTGTGAGCTGTCAGGGCAGCATGAAGAAAATGGTTTGCCTGAAAAAAAGACTTTGATGCTTTTTTTCTACTGGTTTATTTACACAAACAACAGCAGAGGCACTGCTAGACTGCACAAGACTTCGCGACTCTGTTTCTAAAGGTCTTTGTCTGTTACATTCACCTCTAGAATCTCAAACAGGTCTCAATAGAGTGTCTTTGACAGCTGATGATGTTGTATACATTTGTATGAAATTAGAATCTTTTTATGGAACTTATGAGCGTAGCAACCATTTTTAAGTTTTTAAGTAACTGAGTAAGTGTTCTTATTCATAGGTTTACTCAATGTTGCGATGATGTAATCACTATCGGAACACCCCTTGGTGCGATTACGTCATCACAGCATCTCGTTCCTATTTTTTTTGCTAATTAAAATCCGAAAACAAAATTAAATATAAATTACAAATGTAGGTTTAATTTAAATAATATATATATATAAGTTGAAAAAGTTAACTGAAACTTTATTGTTATTTTTTTTTTTTGCAGGTATTTTTCCTGTATTTTGCATTTCATTGCGCTGCAATGAGTGTTAATAGATAATGCCCCTTTACAGTAATTAATTAATTCTATAATAGTAATCAATAAATCGTACTAAAATTACACTAATTATTACACTTTAAGGCCTTTTTTTGGTGCTAAAAAATATAATGAAAACGTAAAAATAGTTTAAAATCTAAAGGTATTTCTTTTATTTATACACTGTATTTATAAACATTATACATCATTCATAGAATATTTTTTCCAAAATATTTTAGTTGGAGTTCAATAGTAACATTCCTGTCAAACTCACAAAAATATGCAATATAATGTTTCCTACAGGATACATTATATTATTTATGTATTATATATATGTTTATACATTATATCATTCATGGATCATTTTTAGTAACATTTTAGTAATGTGCATTTAGCATTCACAAAAAACAATAAGAAACCATTTAAAACATTTAAAAAAATGGATGATTTTCATAACATGAAACAGAACGTTCACAAAATGATTTACACATTCAGTTACTTATACGCTGTATTTACAAACATTTATACATTGTTCTAAGAAGGTTTTCTTTTCAAATATTTTCACGTTCACCTATATTCATTAAACGTTACCATATATTACAATAATAGTTACTTTAACCTTTGCATAACCAAAAAAGTTTGTAAAGCATTTAGGAAAAACTTAAAGCTGAATGTTCAGAGAATGAAATGATGAAAATGAAAAAAATAATTGTTCAGTAGGATTGTAATGCATCATTCCCAACACTGGCTAATATGGTTGTCTGGTGTTCCTATCACTTGCTATTTTCATCACTAGTCTCCAGGGGGCTGTAGTGAGTGTGTTAAGCGTTCCCTATCATTACCTGTATTTTAAATATACACTCTCTGGTTCTGGCCTCGTGTTGCAGTGCTGCTATTGTTGTCGTATATCTTCCGTGGGCGGGCTACCGTAATTGATAGCATCACCTAAAGTTACACTCGCCATTCGCCTCAAATATATGTCCCTGTCCTTCTGCAGCCAGAGCCGTAAAATGATTAAAGAGACTTAAGAAGCACTTCCACAACATGCGGCCCAAACATATGAGGGGCGAGAAATTGCATCGAATAATACAAATAAAAGACATTGCTCTCTGTCCAGGAGAAGAGTGCTTAAGTTAATGCCTTTTTCTATGCCGAGATGGGCTCGAATCCAACAACAGCAGCAGGTAAAATGAAATTGGACACCTTTTACAGATGGAGAGCGGAAGCAAACAGCAGTTTTCTCTGCTCACGGATACATTAGGAGACTGCAGCGCTCCGGTTTGGCCACGCTCTCCCGGAGAGCCGAGACAGATGCGGCGTTCTGTGACGGTGCTAGCATGCGGTCTCAATATCCAAAGTCACCAAACAACATAAACATGCCAACAACAGGAACTTCTGAAAAGGCGACAGGCTGCACATTGTTCTTTATTGTGTGTGTGTGTGTGTGGAACGAGATGTTTAGAAAGGCCACGAATGAATCTCGACAGCATGTGCATAACGGTATCTGCAGCCATTTCTAACAAAAGATTCTGTCTGGCATTGTTGGTGTGTTTACTAACAGAGCTATTAAAGGAAATGATGTGATTCTCGTCACTTACTCGCCCTCGTGTTGTTCTGATGCTGTGTTATTCACTTTCTTTGACTGAAACACAAAAGGAGATCTTCAGAAAAATGACCGACCGTCTGTTTACAACAAAACGGATGAGAATTTATACCGTCAATTTGTGAGAAAGACCATTAAGATGTAATAAAAGATCTGACTAGTTTATTGTAATCTTGCATGCTTTTCTGGGTGGATGTGCTTTGGAGAATGGATGGATGTGGTTTAGTGAATAGATAGTTAAATGGATGTAGTTTGTAGAATGGATGGATGGTGGTGGATGTGGTTTAGGGAATAGATAGATAAATGTATGTGATTTGTATAGATGTATGTGGATGTGATTAATAAATAACATAACAGCAACACTACAGATGACCAGTAGTTTGATGGATAGATCAATTAATTAATTAATCTAAGGAGACAAGCTCAATAAATAAATAAATATCCCTATATGTGTACCCTCTTAAAAAATAAGAGGGTATGAAAATAACCCATTGCTTATACTAAACATACTACTCCAACTACATTGGAGCAGTGGATGTGTGTAGAGCAGCAGCAGCGGTAACTCAGGGAGAGCTTGGGCTTTCTCAGCTGTTGGTCTGGAGGAGAGATGGCTGTGTGGAGGACGAGGTGAGACTGGGGTGGGTTTCAGCGGCGCCTCCAGGCCTGTACTCCACTCATTTGTTCAGCACCACTGGCTTAATAATTACACCTGGGAAGGGCAGGTAATGGGTCGTATCCACGCAATTACGGCTCCCCGCCAAAACACTCATTTATCTTTGTCACGTCGGGCCGCCTTAATTGGAGTCATCGGGGGCAGTGTTGGGTGGCGACTGGGGGTCTTTGGCTGACTATCCTATTGGAGCCTTTGACAGAGGTCACGTCAGGGTCACGCCTGTGCTACTGTACTCACGACTGTAGTGCTGGAGCTCAGCCGAAGGTCGCTGGAAACAATACAGTAGCATGAGGGCATAACTCCATAACATATAAAAAGTTATTGTGCCTGTTTCATTATCAAACTTGTACTTCAGGGCACTTCCGGATTGCTTAAAAAAAACATCGTATGTCTTGACATTTGTTGCTGTCTATCATAAGATGGGTGAAATATTAATTATCCATGAGAACAGAACATGCTAATTGGTAAAAAACAAATAAATACATTTGACAAAAGATCAGTAAAGTAAGGACTGTTTTCCAAAAAAAATAAAAAATGTGGATGAAATGAAAAATCATTAGATAAAAAAGAAATAAAAAATAATAATGAATTGCCATGTTTACTTCACATTAAATTTCTGAAAAGGAGTCTTTAAGTAAATACACTAGTTCAAAAGATTGGGGTTATTATTTCAATGTTTAAGAAATGTTTTATTGTAAAACAAAAAATATTTACTGAAAATACATATACTGAAATCAGTGATGCAAAACTCATATTTTAGCATCATTACTTCAGTAAGTGTCACATGAGCCTTCAGAAATTATACTATGCTGATTTGCTGCTCAAGAAACATTTATTATAATTAGCATGGAAAACAGTTTTGCTGCTTCATATTTCTCTAGAAATCATGATGCATGATGAAGCGAACAGCACGTACTATAAATAGAAATCTTTTGCAGCATATAAATGTCTTTACTGTCACATTTCCCGATTTTAATGCATCCTTGCTGAAAGTAATAATTAATACTGACCCCAAACTTTTGAATGCCTCTGGGGTTCAGCTGCTCTAGATAAATAAGTGCAAAAGATATTACAGATGTTACATGCTGTTATACCAGCCATTATTCTCTCCAGCATCGCTGCTTTCATTCACACGACCTGTTTATTAAATTGGAGATATTCTTCATATATACTATGGTGATTATTCTGGCTGGCGCGCTAACCGGGATACATGGAGCGTGCACGCTTTCTAAAAACGAATGGAGCCGTGGTAATGTGCAACATTATATTTACAAGGCGATTGGCAGGACTTCATATTTTTTCCATAAAGCCTGCTCTGGGCTGACTAATGCTCGTACGCAGACACAACACCAGCAAACGCTGACCTGAGGTGAGGATGCTCTTTTTCTGAAAATGAACTTTCCGGAGCAGGTGAACTCTGTTGTCCATCAGAGAAGATGAAACGAAGCAGAAGAGATTGTTTTCAGACTTGATCTGACCATGTCTGTCTGCCGTCGTGGTGTAAACATAACAGGAGTACTATTGATTTTTGCCAGCAGGAAATCACTTTGTTGAGGATGTGTGGTTTGCAGAAACTATAACCCAACATGGGGTCTATCTCCGAGGAGGTTTGTGCTTCCGCATACAGAGATCACTCATTGGATCTTTGGATGCTTTAAAGTGGTCACATCAAATATTTTTATTTGGCTTTATTTATTTATGTTTCCCCCTCAGGTCCACTTGGACTATTAGGCAAGGTTTATAACATCAAAACAGTCCAGAATCAGATCATTTCCTGACCCTAAGGACTCATATCAAGAGGAATCATATTTTCCTCGCCCTCAAAGTGTTCCTGAGGGTATGAAATACTATAAAACATGCTGTAACGTCCTCAGAACAGTAACCTCAGTCCAGAATAATAATTTATTGAAGCTAACCTGTGAAAATGACATTGAATTCATAAATTTATGTTGTTCCATATTTGTATGCTGTTTTGTATTTTTTGTGTGGAATACAAAATAATATTTTTCATGATAAAAATATTGTTGCTATTTTAACTTTTAGTCCAAAATGTATATATTTTTTAATTTTATTTAATTTTAATAGAAAAAATAAAGTTGTCTAATACTCCAATGGCAACTAATTCATCCAATTTGATTATTAATATTATTTTTAAAAATAATGTATCATTGTTTATATAGATATATACATAAAGAAAATTGACATTTTAAAAAAAGTTTTCTTTAAGACTTTCAGTTTTGTAAGGAATTAAGGAATTTTTTAAGGAATTTTTAAGGAATTAAACATAATGTAAATACACTATTGCACAAAAGTTTAGAGCTGGTAAGACTTTTTTAATGTTTTGAAAGTAAAAAAAAATAACTAAGGTTTTATAATTATATTACAAATTATTATATATCTTTTTCCATTTAAATATATATTTGTATATAAATTTTTCATTGTCATTTTCTTCCATCATTTTCTTTTTTTATCATTTATTCTTGTGACACACATTTTTTCAGCATTGTTACTCCAGTCTTCAGTGTCACACAATTCTTCAGAAATTATTCTAATAGACTGTTTTGCTGCTCATGAAACACTTTTGATTATTATCAACATCTATATAATATAAAATTCTTTGGTGAATATAGTTCAGAGGTTCAGAAGCCATTCGATACAGCATCGACCTCATTTTAAGATGATCATTTACTAAGGAAAAACGGCAAAAATCGCTAGTTTATGCGGAACCCAAATTCAAGAATGCATGTCATTGGAAACCCATATGCTGTTATGTTTTAGCGGAACTCAAAATAAGATGCATCTTCATGCAGCTGTTTTCTGCACTGACAACATCTGTCAAGCTGCAAAAAGGACAAAGAAGCAGCAAAAAACAATCTGGGATCTTATTGCATGGTGGTTACATCAGGTATAAATATCTTAACATTTCTAGATGTTCACCTCAGTGTTAACATACCATCGTTCTTCATGCGGCAGTTCTGTCACTTCAGGGCAAAAACACTTCCAGGTGACGGCTCAACTCTTTCTTTTCTCGGCTAAAGTCACCTTTCCTGTCGCGGCAGCACCGAGTCATCCAGTAACACGCTGCCAGGTATTAAGCAGTTTTAATCTCTCTTAATCTCCCTCGCGTTCGGACCAGCCCTTCAACTTCCAAGAGTTTAAACTTCCATGATTTCTGATTTGCATTTACGATACCAATTTCGTTCTAAATGTTTGCCACGGTCATAAAAATGCTCACCTTATTACAGTTTTTCTCGATTGCTAAAACACTATAACCAAGCTTTTAAACTAAAATTTCAAAACCATAACGCTATT
>JAUMHR010000055.1:1740583-1752123 GCA_032361145.1 Enteromius fasciolatus
ATTTTTCGCTGGGTAACACCTTTCTGATATTGCTCCATTATCTTTCTGCGCAACATTGTGGGAATTGGTGATCCTCTTCCCATCTTGGCTTCTGAGAGACACTGCCACTCTGAGAAGCTCTTTTTATACCCAATCATGTTGCCAATTGATCTAATTAGTGTTAATTGGCCTTCCAGCTCTTCGCTATGCTCAAATTTATTTTTTCCTGCCTCTTATTGCTACTTGTCCCAACTTTATTGGGATTTGTTGACACTGAAATTTTGAATCAACATATTTTTCCTTTAAAATTATACATTTTCTCGGATTAAACTTTTGATCTGTCATCTACGTTCTATTACAAATAAAATATTGACATTTGCCATCTCCACATCATTGCATTCAGTTTTTATTCACAATTTGTTTAGTGTCCCAACTTTTTTAGAAAGTATTTCAAGTTGACAAAACTAATTATTTAAGGTTCAAATAAATAAGAAGCACTCTAAATGATTCAGTGAGTGACTTGATCCAATCAAACAACTAATTCATTACATGGTTTGTAATTTTTTTTTCTGATCTACTCAATCAAAGACATACTGTATATCTTTTGCAGAAGGTCAAGAACGACATTTCATTCATTTTTTTTCTGGCTTAATTTTTTATTTCTAACCTTAAACCAACAATCTGTATGTTCACTATAGGTCCAAATACACATGATCTGTTCTCCCACCTCTGAACGCCTAATTAATATTCCTTGTCTCATCAACGCAATAAGACAAAATTAATTCCCTTGTCATTAATGTAATAAAAGCAGGCGAGAACAAGTGACTGGCTAATCAGCGATTTAATCTAGCAGTGGTCTGCAGGGGAAAATGAATTCCTGTTTATATTTGTCATACAGTAATAGTGGCCTGGAAACTAACCACAGCATATTAAGAGCGGCAGCTTGCGGAGATAACATGACAGTTTACTTGAAAAGAGGAAACAATGAGGAATCAATATAATGCTGGGACGATCGAATGTTCTTAGATGTCCCGCAAGGAGATTCATCACGTGTGCAATATGTATGCTAGACGTTACGTATGTGAGGCTCACAGCACATCCGCTGGGTATTTATTTTTATATTAGAAACAGAAAAAGCAAATCAAAAGCTCTACTTTCCTTTTGTGGTGATTGCTATGGCAACGGCATGGTACATGCAAAATCAATTTTGATTCGTGGAAATGTAGCCGGCTGAACAAGTGCTTTTGACATTGAGCAGAAAAAGCTGATGACAGAGTATATTGTAAGAGCATTTGCTTTCACAAAGACTGCTTCAGACAGCACAGGCTCGTGTTATACTTACAAACCACTATAGCTCTCAAGGCCTCTGCATTTTCCATGGGATGTCAAGTGGAAGAAACAAAATAAGAACAAAAAGAAAACACTTTGTATTGTTTAGGCCTGCTAAATAATGCAGTGTAACATACAGTCCTCATGAGCCTCAAAGCCGGCTTGGTCAGAGCACTGGCTGCTAGTTTTATTGTTGTCATTAATGATTTTCATGCCATGAAATGATGCTATTCTTTATGGGTGTGTAGAAAGAGCATACACTGTGCATGCTATACACTACAGTCCTGTGTTATATACACTGTGCACAGTATGCAAGTGCTCTGAATGCATTTTTGGGATGCAGAACTAGCCTACTGCTCACTGCATACTGCACAGCATAAACTAATGCAGAGATATTTTGCATTTTTAATACAAGGTGGTGTGAAAATTAGCAGTTTTTGGAAGTCAAGTCAAATAATGCATCAATTACATACACTATATAAAACTGCATAACCCATAATATGGTTAGATATAGCATTGAATATGTTTTAATTTTGGCATGCTCAGACAAGTTTAAATGCAATAAGTCCATTTGCAAAGATGAAAAATATAAACTGCATTTTTAATTTGTACATTTTTAAGTTGTAACTTTAGTATTGTCTAGTTTAATATCACATCAGTTATATTTTAATATTTGAGTGATTTGAATAAAATACTAACCTACAGTTCCCTGCGTACTACTGCATAATACACAGTATGTGACCCTGGACCACAAAAACATTTGTCCTTTTCTTAAACAAATAGGCAGCACAAGAGCAGTATGTAGTAAGCAGTATGCTAGTATTCATTCTGAACACAGTCAGTGTCTCCCTCATTTAACCTAGAAGAACAGACTGTGTGGACTGTCGAAGGTGCTTTGAATTCTCTCTCACCCACCTTGATGCCAGATGCGTAGTGAAGTCGTGTCAGTCTGCATCTACGGCCCGACACAATGACATTGCGTGTGTGTGCGAGGCCAACTGTCAGCAGGAGACACAAATATCAGCTTGACCAGAGAAGTCAGCATGTCCTCTACAACCTCCGAGTCCACATGCCACGATGGCACCATGTGGGACAGACCCCAGGGAACAAGTAGGATGCATATGGCAACAGGCTGGGACAAATCGCCTGGAGGAGTTTGAGTCTTATCCGAGTTGGTGCCATGACCCGGTGCAGCTGGGACCAGTCCAGCCGATACACACACACTTAACACACTGCTATGAATCTGCTTTCTGTGTACGGTTCAGACTATGCTTCATGCCTCCGTGGTGGAGAAAGATCGTTATAATGGTGATTCCTGGTTGTTCTGACTGGAGCCCAAAATAAGGAAACTGCATGGAATACCTCACTCAAAAATGAAAATTTGCTGAAATTGAAATCACTCTCAGGGCATCCAAGATGAGTAGATGAGTTCTTATCTTCATGGGAACAGATTTGCAGAAATGTATACAGCACTTCCTATGTAGTGAATGGGTGCCACCAGAATGAAAGTCCAAAGTCCTGATAAAATAATCACAAGTAATCTGGTCCAGTCCATCAGTTAATGTCTTTTGAAGTGAGAAGATAACTTTAAAAAGCCCTTTCTGAGGTCACATGGGAAAGAAAGTATCTTTTGTATTTCATGTGTAATGAGCAATTTTTAATTTTGAGATAAACAAGTCCTTAGAAACATTTAATTATCTGACAAAGTGTAAAACTGCATAACCTGCATGACATTAGGGTGAGTAAATGATGACAGAATTTATATTTATAGTAAGTAGTCTCTTTAAGATTTAGCATATTTTGTCTGGCTCTTTTTTGGTAAAAGTTATGTTTTTTCCCTCTTACATTTAATAACATTTCTGTTTAAAGGAAGAGGCCAAATCTTCAAACATGATGTAAACAATGATGTATTTTAACTGCAAAAGCAGACAAATGCTGATTAAGAAGCAGTAGCACAGAGTTTTTCTCGTATGAGCTCAGCTCTGATTTTTCAGTTGTCAAACCCCCCAGTAGGGGATCCAGATCTATTTGTTTTTGGTGGAACGGTGAAAGCAATTGTCCTCTCATAAATTCTTTCCAACGTGGGTGACTAAACCATCGGCTATTTGCTGAGCAGCTTTGAGCAGTTGTCGACCCAACACCCGAAAACCTATTTCTAACATGTCACTGTGATTCGTGGAAAGCCCGGCCATTCTATTACGATGGCCCAAGAGGACCACAATGCATAAATCAAATGACTCAATGGAAACAAGTGTCTTTCTAGCTTGTGCCGCATTGTTGCATTATGCATAATATTGGACAGAGCAGAGAACAGGATGGTGTTGTGTTCTGACCCGAGGGTCACGTCGAATGTGAGAATCCTTCAGTTTAGATAAATAACATGTCTAAATAACATGTTCTTTTTTGGAGTTCTGTATTTTTTTTTCCAAATATTATTGTGTGTATTCATGTTTAAAATGCAATTATTGTGATTACTGTTTTTAAATTGCTTCACTTGCAAAATACAGTAAGTTGTTTGCTGCAATTTGTATACATTTTATAGTATATTCATGTTTTTAAATTAAATTATGATAATGAATTTTTAAATAAAAATATCCTTGCATATATTTATTTATACAAGACTCTTGCCATATCATACAAAAAACAAATTATGTAACATTTTGGAAACTCTTTTGGAACTCTTACACATTCCTTATAGAAAAATAAATCTTTTTTATTGTATGTATTGCAACACTAATTTATCCCAACACAGTCTTACGACCAATTCATACGTATTTGTATGAGGTCCTAAATTCATACTAATTTATACGACCTCACTCCTACATTACTGTCCAGAACTCTTGTGCAAAGCTCACTAAAGTGACGTCAACAAAGCAAAAGCATGAAACAAACCTAAGAAATACTGTATGAAACCAAAGATTAAAAATAGCGTTAAAAGCCATAGTAATTACATAAGAGCTCTGACAGCAGGCAGTTCTAACTATAATGATAATAACTGGATAAGCAGCAGTTAACTGTGTTTCCACCTGCAGACAGCAGGAGGGCTGTTTCCATTACATGGGGTTTAAGAGGACAAATCCCGCTGTGTTTAGGATGGCATGGGCGTTTTATGCATGAGTTCCACTCCTTTTTAGAGAAATTCACTCTTTTTCTGTGTGCTGATGCTCCAAAACCACAGAGCTGACAATAGAAAACAGAGCGGTCTGAACCTGAGAGTGGAGATGTGCTCATAAATGTTGAAATATTTCTCTCTGAGAGGTTCTGCTTGGGCTGTGAATTCAGTTGTTCTCATATTTCAAATGTCAGAATTCTTCTTTCAAACTTATTTAAATATGGATAGTTTCTCAGAGAGACACACATTTGTTGGATTTTGGTACATCATTAAGGAATATTGGTTTCCCCATGTTCATAGGAGCACAACCAAAAGGAAAACATGAGGTATCTAAAAATGTGGTATCTTTAATCTTGAACCAAAAGAGATCTCAAAGTCTCACACTGTGCTCAGATTTGCCAAAACATCAAAAGACCAAGATCTCAATATAAGCTCATTTCTCATTCAGCTTCTTGATCAAATGATCTCAGCTGCAATCCACATATAATTTTATAGAGCTTTACTCTTAAGAAAACATGCCTTCATGTGCTATCGGAAATTTCCTATATTTCTACCTTTGAGTTGTGATGATAAGCTTGTCACATATTAGCACTGTGTCCACTGAGAAAAGCGATATCTTATCATAATATCTTTTCATAATATCTTTTCATCTGCTAAAGACATTTCCATTGATAATGCTGGTCCATGACTTTGCTCGCTGCGTCTTACAAGGTGTTGTTGAAAGTAAAAATAACTACTTTGTTCACAACCCTTGTGGCCATCTAATGATCACCATGGCATCCGGCCCAAACCCAGAGTGCGAGGCGAGCTGTCGAGGGAGTGAGGGGGTTTGAGAGGTCCTCTGCTGGAGGAGCTGCTGCGGTACAGGAGAGGGGTTGGCTAGTGTTTCTGTTGACTGACTAGTATGAGTGGACATAGCTTTTAAAAGGCACTCGAGGACCATCGGATGAGGGTTTGGATCTGGTTATGGGACAGGCCTCTCTCGGCTGCTGATGTGGGTGGATAAATTTTGGATCGTCGGCAAACAATGGGTCTGACGGGGATGCGAGTTGGGAGCTCCTGTAGAGGAGAAAAGCCTGCAGGGTTTGATAGGGTTGGATGGGGGATTGGAGCTTGAAAATATATATATGGTGGCCTTTCTTGAATTGGTCAGGTTTGCTTTGTTTAATGAAAAAAGCCAGTGTTTCGTCATTGAGGATGGATTGGTCAGAGATGGTGAGGTGAATTTTTGGGTAGAAGTTGGAGTTAATGGTGAGTTCTGAGATTCTGAGGAACCTGAAAAAGGCTAGCGTGAACATTGCGTTGAGGGGGCCGGGCTGTGTGGATGGAAAGTAAACTGTGGAGGGTGGAAATGGAGAGGGTTAAAATTTCGAGGTTTAGAGGTAGCCTTGTGTCGGGATGAGGAGGGTCTGCTCTCGGGATGCCTTTTAGTTAACAAGATGGTCTGGGCGTTGGAAATAGCGGTTGATGCAGAGCTAAAACGGAGCTTGTGAAAAAATTGGACTCCGTTTAATTACCCCTTGGTAGAGCTGATTTGGAGTTTTTTGTACAAATTTAGAATGAAAATGAAGGAGGTGAGGAGGAACCAGGGTTGGCTGGGGCTCTGCTACTGGGACCAGTGTCCTGAATTTCTGAAAGAGAAAACGAGAAAGGGAGTCAGCAATCATATTTTCTTTATCTGGGATATGTTTAGCAGTAAGGATGAATTGGTCTCTTAGGCCTCTAAGGAGGGGCATGATCGCAGGGGAGTGGGTGCTGTGTTCTTAGATACACTGGACGGTAGATGGAGTTTGATTAATGGTGGCGGTGACAGGGGAACAGGTGGAAAGGAAGGAAAAGAGTTGAGGGAGCTGCAGTAGCGTAAGGTGGATATGGAAGTCCGGGTCAAGTTTATTGGCTGATGGTTGGAGCAGGGACCCAGTTCACTGGGAATGGAGAGTTGGAAAGAGAGGGAGGCCAGGCAAAGGAAAGTTGGTCGGTGTAGAGCTGGTACGAGCATGCAGGCAGGGGAAGAGAGGAAGGTCCTGGCTGGTGGTGCGGTGGTGTTGGATAGAGTCGCTGGCTGTTGCCGGACTGGAGAGAAAGAGCTGTGGGCGGCTGCATCCGGGGCTCTGAAGAGGCTGGCGGAAGGCTTGCTGCTGTGGCCGGGATGGTGGTGAACAGGAGCGGATGCCGGGATGAGGTGAGTAGCACGGTTCTTTGATTGTCCTTTCTTTTTGCTGGAGAAGAGTTAGAGGGAGGAGCGGTGCTTGGTTGGTGGGAGTTGGAGAGCGAGGGGTTCTGCTTTGGTTGAGCATTGGGAAAAAATGGTCCCTGCTGTGGCGGAGGGCTAGGATGGTCTATTTTTTGGTGGTGAGAGCAGATGATCTGGCCGAGGTGTAGGATGAGGCTGGTGAGGCTTGAGATTCACTTGTCAGTGGAGGAGAGCGGGAGCGGAGGCGTCTGGGAGAATGAGAGATCAGAGGGCACACTAGCTTGCGGCCTCTTGAGGAAGCCGCGGGCTACCATGGAGATTCCTGTGGGGGTGTGGCTTGTTTGGTGGAGGGTGTGGTAGGAGGAACAGGGTGCTTGTGGTCGTAATCTCCGGAAGAGAAATCTGACTCTGACATCATGAAGTTAGATTCAAAGAACGAGATACCAGAGAAGGGGAGTTTGCTCTATTTAAAGGAAAACCTCTTAGCTCTGATAGGGTAATCAGGCTGATTGGGGAACGAGGTGTCAGCCGTGGTTAATCATTCATACACGCTTCTCTTAAATTAGTTTATAAACATCTTTTGTTAGGATATGATTTGGTGAAGATACAGTGGGTATGGAAAGTATTCAGACCCCCTTAAATTTTCACTCTTGTTATATTGCAGCCATTTGCTAAAATTATTTAAGTTAATTTTTTTTACCTCATTAATGTACACACAGCACCCCATAAAACACAGAACTGTCAAAATTTTTGCAGATATATTAAAAAAGAAAAACTGAAATATCACATGATTATAAGCATTCAGACCCTTTGCTATGACACTCATATATTTAACTCAGGTGCTGTTCATTTCGTCTGATCATCCTTGAGATGGTTGTACACCTTCATTTGAGTCCAGCTGTGATGGATTATGCTGATTGGACTTGATTAGGAAAGCCACACACCTGTCTATATAAGACCTTACAGCTTACAATGCATGTCAGAGCAAATGACAATCGTGAGGTCAAAGAAACTGCCTGAAGAGCTCAGAGACAGAATAGTGGTAAGGCACAGATCTGGCCAAGGTTACAAAACAATTTCTACTGCACTTAAGTTTTCTAAGAGCACAGTGGCCTCGATAATCCTTAAATGGAAGGCATTTGGGATGACCAGAACCCTTCCTAGAGCTGGCTGTCTGGCCAAACTGAGCTATCTGGGAAGAAGAGCCTTGATACAACCCAAAGATCTCTGTGGCTGAGCTCCAGAGATGCAGTCGGGAGATGGGAGAAAGTTGTAGAAAGTCAACCTGCAGCTCTCCACTGATTGGGGGCTTTATTGCAGAGTGGCCCAACGGAAGCCTCTCCCCCTTTGCAAGACATGAAAGCTTGATTTAAACCCAATTGAGCGTCTCTGGAGAGGCCTAAAGTCCACCAACGTTTACCATCCAACCTGCCAGAACTGGAGAGGATCTGCAAGGAGGAACGGCAGAGGATCCCCAAATCCAGGTGTGAAAAACTTGTTGCATCTTTCCCAAAAAGACTCATGGTTTAAGTTCAAAAGGGTACTTCTACTAAATACTGAGCAAAGGGTCTGAATACTTAGGACCATGTGATTTTTCAGTTTTTATTTTTTAAAAATCTGCAAAAGTGTCAACAATTCAGTGTTTTTCTGTCAATATGGAGTGCTGTGTGTACATTAATAAGGGAAAACATGATTTTAGCAAATGGCTGCAATATAACAAAGAGTGAAAAATTGAAGGGGTCTGAATACTTTCAACCGTTTGAAAATCTGGAATCTGAGGGTGCAAAAAAATCAAAATACTGAGAAAAGCACCTTTAAAGTTACCCAAATTAAGTTCTTAGCAATGAATATTACTAATCAAAAATTAAGTTTTAAAATATTTTACTAAATATCTTTATGGAAAATTATCTTTACTTAATACTTTAATGGTTTTGGCATAAAGAAATATTTATAATTTTGACCTATAATGTATTTTTGTGAAGGAAAGGACATGTTATGTGGCCTTGTATGGTTTCTCATATTAGGAATTTGTGCTCTGCGTTTAACCCATCCAAGTGCACACACACAGCAGTGAGAAGTGAACAACCACACAAACACACACCTTGAACACACACCCAGAGCAGTGGGCAGCCATTGCTGTGGCGCTAGGGGAGCAGTTGGGAGAATGGTGCCTTGATCAAGAGTCTCACCTCAGTCGTGGTATTGATGGTGGAGAGAGCGCTGGTTATTCACATCCACCACCTACAATCCCTGCCAGACCTGGGACTCAAACCCACAACCTTTGGGTTACATGTCCAACGCCCTATCCATTAGGCCACGACTGCTCCCCACAAGCTGCTATTTCAACAAATATACTCCAGCAACTGAAGACTTTGAGGTTTTATGGTACAGGGTCACATATAATACTAAAAAACAGGTGCTAAACAGCAAATAACCTCTCTTGAGATATGAAGAGGAATATGGGAATGAGGGAATTATGTGTGTGATGGTGGAAAAGGCAAGATTTTGGCCTGATCATCTTTCAGTGCTGTGATGGTTCCAGGTCATCTGCTATCATTGAGTCATGGGACAGCTTGTGTTCCCCTCCTCTCTTTCTCTCATACAGGTGTGCAGACGCAGGCTGCTGAAGCCGAGAGGATTTATCGATAGTGAGAGTGAAGCTGTCATGTCACGCTGGTGTTTACCACCAGCCCCATTCTCTGAGCGCAGACCGGGTTTGTTTTGGAAGGGATCTCTATCGCATCCTAATGAGCTGCATCCAGCAGATGGGAGAGACCACACCACGCTTTCTCACACACGGGACCAGAAAAATCAACAGACCACCAGCCCAGCCTTACTGCAGGCTGGAGAAACAGCCTCTCAGGGTCACATTAATGTCAGCACTCCAGTGCTCATGAGAGATATTTTAAGACGAAAACACTGAAAAAAATTCACCAGTATTGACTAGTATTTCAAAATGGTGCAAGATGTATTTACAGAAAATATATCTTATTTTAAATATTTTCTTAATTGTTTATATTTATCTTGCAACATTAGCATTTACATCAGATTATATATATGAAAAAATAAACCACTCAAAATAAGGCATGTCTTTTTGTATTTTCTATTGCATATTTTTAATCTCAAGTATCTTAAATAGTACTTTGCCACATATGTTTTGTTCTCTCTCTCTCTCTCTCTCTCACCCACCCACACACAAACAAAATAATATAAACTATACACATTAATCTAATTAGTTTTACATTATACAGTATAAACAGGTTGTGTTAATTATACAATCACATAAAACATTAATATAATTATTATATTTAATATTATATATTAATTATTTTTTGTGTTAATCAAAGACACACACACAAATTATATATTATATAAATTGTAGTTGTGTTAATCACATAATCACATTACTAAACAAACTATAATTAATATAGTTAAAAAAATGTTAATCTCTCTAAAACATAATATTTTGTATTCTTTTATATACCATTTTTGATGTATTGATCATACAAAAAAAAAGTATTAGCAATATTTCACACAGTTTTGCATATTGGGTAATATTCATCATGTTAACATCTGCACATTATTTATTATATAATCGGATATTATGTGATATATTATAATCAGAAATCTTTATCAGGCCCAAAATTTATCTTGTTTCTAGAATGTTTAAATGGTTTCACTGGAAAAACAATATTGACACTCTGTATGTATAATATTAGGAATATTAGGATAGTTTAGCATTTTGTCTATTATTCACTGTTAGTACTAGCGTGTGCATTAAAAGCCCTCTCCATCTACATCAACACGTAGCTTTTTGCCCAAGCCTGAAGTAAAAGTGCACCCAGCCAGGCCGACTCCATCAATCTGCTCATGCCATGTTGATTTACATTTCCCTGACAGAAAGCAATTTATGGCGTGCAGACATCCAGAATATTTAACTTCGCCTTCTTCTCTTTCCCTCTTGATTCCGAATATATCACAGGTGATGGGATCAAAATAAAGGTACGAGAAAACTAACTGAAAGAGAGCCATTGATCACAACACGTCACACGTCAGATCCAAACTCAACGTTCATCAAATCTTTGACGTTGAGATTAAAAAGTTTTAAAAGGTAACACTATAATTAAAAGGGGTTTGAAAATAAATTTAAGATTTTATTAAGACATTTTATTATGTTTCAAAAAAAAAAAAAACCTCAATGTTTGCAAAAAGTTGATGTTCTTAATCTATTTTTGTCTTGTTCACCAGTACAAATGTCAAACGGTTTTTATTATTTACTTGAGAAACAAAATGACTTTTGAAAGTCTTATTTTATGAGAAGCTATTCTAAATTAAGCAAGTTTATAATTAAAACAAGAACAAAATTTCTGTCAACAGACTCAGACAGATCTAAATCTTAATTCCAAGGGAAAATGAGATTTCATTCTCCACTGACAAATATTTGTTCTTGTTTTAAGCATAAACTCACTTAATGTCGTTCAGTTTCTTAGAAAACAAGAACAGCAGAAACCTTGTTGTTTGGAGTCAACATAAATTAAATATATTATTAATAATAATACACAATTCTTATCAAAATAGTACATAGCAGCATGTAGTAATATTCCGCATTATATAATCTAACAAATAGATGGCACTGACTAAGTTGCATTTCATAAAAAAAACCTGTTCTTAATATTTTGATTATGTAGGCACAATTTTTTAATGAGGCAAGCTCATGTCAGTGCTGCACTGTGAATGTAATGACAGCCGAAGGCCTCTCTCTTGCTTAAATAAGTCAGAATTGAACTATAAATGCCAATGAAACGTTGGTCTACATATAAACAGGCCCGGTTTCACAAACAGGGCTTACCTTAAGCCAGGACTAGGCATTAGTTAAATTAAGATATTTAAGCAATTTTTACAAAAATGCCTTATTAGAAAGTATTA
>JAUMHR010000055.1:1752223-1778148 GCA_032361145.1 Enteromius fasciolatus
ATTAGAAAGTATTACAGGTGTGCGTCTTAACACAGAACAATGACACTGACATGTTTTAAGATATGTCAGAGCAAGATTTTTTGCATCTGAAACAGCTCAAACATACAATTTAGTCTGGGACTAGCTTGAGCCTTATCTGTGAAACTGGGGGATAAACTACCAATATTTTGCTCACATCTCACAAGGAAGCTGAAGTAGAGGCTTTAGATGTTCAATTGAAAAATATATTGTTTAACTGAGAAATGACTTCCAGGCTACAGTCCAAAAACCAGCACACGGATATGTGAGAAATGACAGATGCACTTTCCAAATGCTTTTAAGCTTTTTATCCTCCTAAGCATTTACTCTGACTTTTTTCAAAGGTTTTTGCAAGTTTCAAAAGATCTGCGATCCAGTTGTCTCTGAGAAATTGACGCACGCAGCCAGGTATCGTGTAATTGAACACCCTCCTTGATAGAGATTTCACATGCAGCGTATTTCACAGAAAAGATCTCGAGAATCATCTTTGAATTATTTAGGAATTTGTTGATTTTCAGAGATCACCCACTTGGCAAACGTGAGAAAACCCGAACACTCTTACAATTTTTCTGAGGCTCTCCTGAGAACAAACGGTGGCAAAAAAATGGAGGCATTAAAAGGTAAATCTCTAATACATTCTTTAAAACATCACAATGTCCTTTTCTGCAATATCTGAATATATATTCTGTGCAAAATTGTTCACAGATATCCAATCCTTAAACACAAATAAAGAATAAAACAAGTATTGCACTGTTATCTTTTTTTCCTCTGCTTAAGTGCGGCTTCAGTGAAACATGACCAACCCTAAAACATCGATAAATGCCTGAAGGATCAATCAACATCACTTCCTTGTGGCATTTCACTAGCTGTCCGGACAATGTAACCCTCCAGATTAGACATCTTTAGTCTGTCCCACTGAGATGCAACAGTACAAGAAAAGGTTCGATACATAAACATGAACGGTGGTTTGCAGAAATCGTTGTTTTGCAATGCTCCTAACTAGCTTAAAGTTAATTTACCGGCCGTTCCATCGTCTTCATGTGTTGTACTCTCGTTGCCTCTGTATTTAATGGAAAATGTGCTCCGCTTATTACATTTGGCCGCGTTGGTTTCTTTTTTTTTGATTCTGGCATTTTCAGCGCCACCTTTGTGCTATTTATTATCTATTTTTCATCTCTCGCATATTTCTTAACAACTGACTTTGCTGTTGAGCAAGGTGCCGCTGTCGGGGGAGTCGAATGATTATTACGTCATCATTAACCTGCAGGCTGCATTCTGCTCATAGGACTGCGAGAAAATAAATAAAAAGAGTGGTGCCACGGAAAAATAATAAATAAAGATGTTTTTATTTACTTGGAGCTGAGTTACACACTGCACGAAAGCTCGTTTTCAAAAATCCATAGGCTAATAGGAGCAATTTCAAAGTTGTTGGTTGTATTTTCATTGCAAATAGCTCAAATTCATTGCAAAATATGTAGACATATAAAGTATACTAAAAAAAACATGAATCATGGGAGTGGGTGGAGCTATAGGTCTCTTTTTCAGTGCTTTGCTTGCTGGGACACTCTGATTGGTGACATTTTCATCACAGCATCATGGGTAATGTAGTTTTCCACCACAAATTCTGGTATCAAACATGAAAATTACGTCACCATTTACTCAACCTTGAGTAGTTCCAAACCTGTATGAATTTCTTTGCTCTGCCAAAAACAAAGTCAAAGTGATTTCCATAGTAGGGGATAAAAATACTATGGAAGTTAATGGTGACTAAAACAGCCTGATTACCAACTTTATTTCAACTCGAGAGTAAATGATGACAGAATTGTAATTTTTGGGTGAACTATTCATTTAAGTTGAACACAAAATAAGTTTAAATAATACAAACAGATGAGTTTAAGAAAAGCATATACAACTGATTAACAACCTCAGTGCTCACAACAGGTATATTGTTTTTACCAATTAGCAAAGGTGGATATTGTTATACACATGATATTTGTGTATCTGACCATTTAGGCGCACACTTGGAACATGTTTCTTTATCACTGAATGTGTTTGCTTTAAAAAGTCTTGCCTGAACAGAAAAATGAATCGGTATGTTCACATCCGGACATAAATAGACAGATTCATTTGAAAAATCGAATGTCTTCAAGATCAATCGCGATAAAAAATCGGCAGATCGCCCACAACTTTAATCTGAACACAGGTCTACTTACAGCAATAGATTGGGACAAAAATAGTGTATAGAGGGAGCTTGATTGTAATTGTAGCACTGAGTGAACGTTTACAGTTAAAAGTCAAGGCCAGAGAACAGAGCTCGGGTTCTGTTTTAATGGCTTTCCTTACTGAAATGTTGTGTGTTGAAAGCAATAAATTGCCATCTCTACACAGCTCACTATTCAAAGCCTCACCGAATGAAACTCACAACTTATAAAGCCGCTGTGATTCTAGGTTCTGGCTTGACGGGAAATCATAAACATCGAGTTCAAGGTTTGATACTGGGCTTGACATCACATTGTCTTCACATCTCAAAGCCTGTATAGAGTACAGTTGTGCTCATTGTTGTAAGGAATAAAGCGACTTGAGAAACAGTTGATTTGCACCGAGAATTATTTATACTTGACGCTTAGCTTGTAACTGTACAGCTAGTTAATCTGCCAAAACCAGTAATAGCATCACTGAAAGGATACTTTAATAAACACGAGTAGATAACATGGTTTTCTTATGAAAAGAGATTTTAATGAAAGTACAAGCATCACATCATTCTTTGAATTCTTCTGGTTCATTTGCATGTAATTTTTGTTTGTGTTCACATACAACGGAAGAGCCAAATTATTGTTTGCATGAATCATATTTAGCAGTTTTCCTCAAAATTAGCTTAGGAAATGTGGGGGAAAAAAACAACTACAAAAAAAACCCCACATCCATGGATACAGTCTGATACTGATAATGAGCAAACTGTTATAAACTGTTATTTAAGGTAATAAATAAAGAAAAGGCATGCTTTCACAAAAAGCAAACAAAGTAAAGAATTAAGCTGCACAACTGTTTTATAGTAGGACATATTTCTTTGCAATCACAATATCACAAAGTCTGTCTGTTTTGGTTTTACATCTTCCTTGTTTTCCTTATTTGGTCATGTTCGGTTTTTGATTCAGTTTAATTAGTTCATTACCTCCATCTGTGCTCCTCACCTGTCTTCCGTTCTTCCTGTGTGTTTTTCCTGTGTATATATGTCTGTTCTGTTTTGTCCTTGGTTGTCGGTCTTTAACATTACTTTTGTCACCCTGTACGTCTCCAAGTTTTGTATGCAATCCAGTATTCTTGAGTTCTACAATTTAAAGTCTATTACTTCACGTTTCAAGACTTCAAGTGTTCTCTGTGGCAGCTTGAGCATAACACACAGGAATTAATACATTTTTATTATTTTTTTTTTTAATATTGCTTTTCTGTATATTCGACTAAATAAATGCAGCCTCATCCAAAACAACTTAAATTGCATTTCTGGTACAAACTATTAGGTTACGTATTTCCTGGGAATAGAACCCATGACCTTGATGTTTCTGGGCCTTGCTCTACTCTTCAGTACTGGAACACTATTATGCTTTTTTTATCTCCCATCTGTTCACGTAATGCACATTACTTGTAATGCATTACCATTAGTCCTGCAGAATCAATCCTTCATCACGTGCTGAAGCAACCGAAATAGCAAAATGTGTGTAAGGATCAGTGAAATCTCCTCCAAGTGATCAAAGTTTAAGTTGCAGCATTCCCATTCATTCTAGAGAGAGAGAGAGAGAGAGAGAAAAACATCAAGGAGAAAATGTGATTTAACACAAATCTGCCAGTGTGCCAAGCACAGCTGGGTTACTCACGGCGGTCGCGGTCACGACAGCTGTTGACACACAGGTTCCATCCTTTAATCTGTGACTTCTCTCTGTGTTTATGCCATCAGATCCGATTTACACTGTTCTCCCAGCGTCACCTACTAGGAAAAATATATATTTTTGTCAAGCAAACTGTATATTAGAGGCCATCAACACCATAGCAGAGTGGATGTTCGTATTGATAAATTAAATGAAGTAATGGCATAAATGTAAAGTCTAGTGCTCAACACTTTATTTGAGAAGATAACCTTTTGTAAAAATACAAATTTACATCCTACATCCTAGCTGTATATGTTTTATTTAAATACCCAGTGCTGCATGAAAGTTTGTGAAGTTCTATATTTTTGTATAACTATAACCCAAAATTATCAGAATGTTTTTCCTCAGGAGTCCTAAACGTAGGCAAGGAGAACCCACCTAAACATGAGAGAGAAAATTCTCAAAAAAAAAAAACAAGAGAAAATGTAAACTGTGAATCATTGCTTTTGGTATCTTGTGTGCTGCAATAACTGCAGGTAAGATTTCTTGTAATTCTTTAGCTCACTCTTCAGTACAGAACCGTTGTATGTGATGTTGGTGGGTTTCCTCATATAAACTGCACACTTCGGGTCCTTCTACAGCATTTCATTTGGATTATGGTCTGGACTTTGACTGTTGTTGTTCTTTAACCATTCTTTGGTAGAATGACTTCTGTGCTTGAGGTTGTCTTGCATTGCTGCCCACTTTCTCTTGAGGCTCTTTTTCTCAGATGGATGTTTTTTTCTTAAAATTTGCCGATTTAAAATACAGAATTTATTGTTTCATCAATGATGGCAAGCCATCCTGCCCCAAACATTCTCCAAACATTTCTCATTAAAAAAAATAAAAAATCTATTTTGGTCTCATCCATCCATTAGGCCTGTCTCCAATAGCCCTCTGGCTTGTCCACATGATCTTTAGCAAGCTGCATACAGGCAGCAATTTTATTTTTGGAGAGCAGTGATTCTTCTTGAAACTCTGCCATGCCCACCATAGGCCTTTAGTGACTTAGAAGTTAACCTGGGCTTCTTTTCAACATTGCAGACTACTACTGTACGTCTCTTGCTTTTGGAGAGATTTTGTTGGTCGACCACTTCTGGAGAGGGGTTTTGAATTTACTAAGATAGTACATTTAAAATAGCATGATAGGACACACAAATTTTGGCTACATGTTAATTTGCTAGTGTCAGTGATTAGAAGACTTTTACTTGATCATTACATGTGTGCTGCAGATGTAGTGTTTAGCATGTGATCAAGTATTATGATGTCTGTTATGTTCCCATGCAATAAAAATATAAATCAGACAAGTATGAGACTTGCACAATATGGTCAGCGTTTCTACCGTTCACAGTCAAACAATCAGGGTTTTGTGTGTGTGTCACAGCTACTGACAACTTAAGCACAAGCTCCACTCTCCACCACCATGGTAACCAAATAAATCCAAACAAACATTATTTTGTACTGTATAGACTCTTTTAAATGTTCAAAATAACTAAACATTAAAAGCTTAAACCCTACCAGGCCTTTCCATGTTCTAAAAAAACTCTAAACTCTGCACAAAGGCACTGTCTGTACAGCAACAGCAATGGTTGGGTCAACAAGAGTGAATTATGTACAGGGAACATTCACAGAACATGTCAAATTAACTTGGTTTGATCTCATTATATTAGCATGAATTTTAGTCATCAGTACAGTTAACATACTTTAAATAAATCATTTCAAATAAATGGAAATTTATTAAGTTAGATCAACAAGCTATTTTGAGTAGTGACCAAAACCAAAGAGCTGTCAAAAGACACAAGAGACAAAATTGTTGACCTTCACAAAGCTGGAAAGGGCTACGGGATATGTCAGAAAATGGAGGAGGCTTATGATGACTGTCAGTGTCCCTCGGACTGGGGCCCCACAGACGATCTCTACTTGGGGGGTATCAATGATGCTAAGAATGGTGAAGAATCAGCCCAGAACAACACAAGAGGGGCTGGTCAATGCCGTGAAGAGAGGTGGGACCATAGTTTCCAAGGCTACTATTAGTAAAACGCTAAGACGTCGTGGTTTAAAATCTTGCATTGCACGGAAGGTTCCCCTGCTTAAGTCAGCCCATGTCCAGGCCCGTCTGAACTTTGCCAGGGACCATCTGAATGATCCAGAGGAGTTATGGGAGTAAGTCTTGTGGTCAGATGAGACCAAAGTAGAACTTTTTGGTCTTAACTCCATTCGCCGTGTTTGGAGGAAGAAGAATGATGAGTATCATACCAATAATATCATCCCTACAGTGAAGTATGGGGCTGGAAGCATCATGCTCTGGGGGTGTTTTTCTGTACAGGGGACAGGACTGCTGCACTGTATTAAGGAGAGGATGAACGGGGCCATGTATTGTGACATACTGGGCGAAAACCTCCTTCCCTCAGTCAGCACATTAAAGATGGGTCGTGGCTCGGTCTTCCAACATGACAATAACCCAAAGCACACAGTCAGGAAACTCAAGAAGTGGCTCCGTAAGAAGCATATCAAGGTTCTGGGGTCCCTAGCCAGTCTCCAGACCTAAATTCAATTGAAAATCTTTGAAGGAGCTGATACTCTGTGTTGCTCAGCGACAGCCCCGAACCCTGACAGATCTAGAGAAGATCTGTATGGAGGAGTGGACCAAAATCCCTCCTGCAGTGTGTGCAAACCTGGTACTACAGGAATCATTTGACCTGTGTAATTGTTGACAAAAACTTCTGTTCCAAATATTAAACATTTGACTCAAGTGATCAAATTTTATTTGACACAGTAATTCCCAAATAAATAGTTTTCCAGATTTTTCTTCTTAGATTCTGTCTCTTACAGTGGAAATGCACCTTTGCTGAAAAATGTAGACCCCTCCATCATTTCTAAGTAAGAGAACTTGCAGAATCACAGGGTGATCAAATACTTATTGACCTCACTGTATATCCAGAAATACAGAATATATACATGTACATAAAAGAAAAATATATATAGTGGGAAAAAAAGTTTTAAAACTGAAACTTTCATATATTCTAGATAAGTTACATGTAAAGTAAAACATTTTAAAACGTGTTTTTTTTTCTGATTAGAGCTTACAGCTTTCGAAAGTCAAACATTTTCAGTGGAATAACAATTGAAATGTTTTGAGATCTGTTGTGACATTAGCCTACTAGATCCTTTTTCTCAATAAAAAACAGAAAACATTCTATTTAATATCCATACATATGTAGAAAATATGTAGTTAATGAATAGTTTTCAATGGGTGGTCTAATTATGCCTGTTTAAGCATGCATTGTTGTAATTATTAATCTGTGTATAACTATTAGACGGAGACGCCAGAGCGCAGATTTTGCAGGGAGTCTAAAGCATGTCTGTTCTAATTTTCCAGTTTTAATGCAGTTACAAATGCAGGCCGGCCTGTGTTTTTTGTTTTTTGACGCCTGTTGGTGCGACCTTGAAAAATCTAGCAAATGTTTAGTCACACTTTAATTCACACCACTGTGTTCTTTGGTGCTTGTGTCGTGCTGCGTTTGCCCTCCGGAGGCCCAAAAATGATGAGAGTTGAAGCCGTGCTTTTTCCTCATCAGAATAACAATGTCGCCTTTGTCTCGACACCTTACCCGCAGTTTGTCAGAGATTGCGAAAACTCGGCAAGGCGGCACTACCCAGAACCGGTTTAAGTGATTTAAAATGGCCTTCCTTCAGGAACCAAAGAACGCTTTGCATCAATAATGCAACAAACTCTGGAATGTGATAAAAGAGAGTTATGATACTGTCACATTGGCATAGAGCTAAAAAGCGAGATGAAATGGCCAGTTACTCTGCCTAGATTTGCAACTGGAAAAATATGATGACCTACCTCATGACAGATCACAACATTTCAGATAATTCCAATAGTTCTTCACTTCTAGTCAGTTTCCTGCCACTTTATTTATACAAGGAACCCAATTCTCTTTGTACCCGGTTCCCAAAAGGAGAATCCTCAAAATAGACTGGAGTAAAGCACTTTATATGATGGGATTGGCGTTTAGTGCTTACCTTGGCACAAAACTGGTGTTCCTCCTGCTTTCTGTCTTTCCAAAGAGGAACATACTAACACTCTGAAGCATGTTTGCCTTCATAATTCATCTAAGCTGAATCTATTTGTTCTCATCCCACTGGCACATGTAAACAATTATTCATGCCTATGTTTAAAGTCTTATAAATTTGGGTTTGGCAGGAGTAGAAACACAAAAGATTTCCAAGTTTGGAGATCAAATGCCAAGCTGTTCAATCGAGCTCTTTGTTCTGGCCGTCTATGTTCAAGGGTGAATCTAGAAGTATGTTCTTATGTAAAGCATCAGGGTTGTGTCACAACTTAACAGCGATAATGCCTTTAAAATTCCAGTTTCAAGAACTTTAAGGCCTTGAGTCAAATTTGAGTTGAGGTAGCAAACAGCACACAGAATATAACTGAGCACATCATTTAAGGAAGACTTCACATTGAAAAAAAGTTTGCTGTATGTGTTTCATTTATGTTCCTTTTATCTAATTCAGAGACATGTTATCTTACATATATTTCCATTTCCAACATTACGTGATATACACTACTGATTTACATATGTTAATTTTTATACACTAATGATGAGGTCACAAAGCCTGCATTTATTTGATCAAAAATACATTACACAATATTATGAAATTGCAATCTAAAATAACTGTTTTCTGTTTGAATAGATTTTAAAGTGTAATTTATTCCTGCCATCAAGCTGAATTTTAATCATCATTACTCCAGTCTTCAGTGTTGCATGATCATTCAGAAATCATCCTAATTTGATTAATGTTGGAAAGAGCTGTGCGTTCTTGATAATTTTGTGAAAACTGTACTGCATTTTTTTTGGATACTTTAAGAATAGAAAGTAAAATTAAAAAGCTTGAAAAAGCTAAAATAGTAATGATGATTTAATGCACTTTTGATGGTTTTGAACAGTAGTGTATATTTAATTATATTATTTAGATGCTGTATATAATGTATGTTTTTAGTTAAGCTAAATATGTTAGCATATGCTAAATAATTATTTCAAATTATGTATTTACTTAAAAACAAAAATCCATGTAAAATAATTTATTGCATTTGAAATTCATATTTGTTGAACATGCTGTATTTAAAGTATATCTGACCTCATGACTGATGATGAAGTGTTCTTTAGTGTGCAGCTGTGTACATCTGCCATTCTGCTGTCCTTTGACCTGGACGCTGTTTAACCTGAAGTACTGTGAAACTGTGAAATAATTCTGAACCACGAGAAACAACTTTCTTGGTATCTACGCTCTTAAAAATAAAGGGTGTTATTCACAATAATAAAAACTAGAGAACTAATCACTGAAAGGTTCTTTGAGAAACCATGTACATTTTTAAGTACATTTAAATGTTCCTTAACCATCAATGACAATAAAGAAACTTACTAGTGCATAGCACTTTAAAACATCTGTCTAGCAAATAATTTGGTGCCATTTTTTACATTTTCAATTCTGAAAGCTTTGAAAGCTTGCTCCCATTTTATTTTGGGATATGTTACAAAATCTCAGCAGATGAAGGTATTGCCTATACGGTTTCATGAATGCTGTGGGTTCAGACAGCCCTTATTTAACAGTAAGGAAAAATGCATATTCAGACTTCCATCTTAGGTATTAGAAGAGAAACCAATTCTTCAATTATGAATTTTGCCTGACCCCGCTCTGCATACTGTTTTTATTAATAATAGGTCAAGAGGTCTGTATGCAAATGAGCGTGCTGATAACGAGCTTTGATGTTGCAAATCAACTGTCAGATCAAAGCCCGGCCTCGCAGACCCGTGAGGGTTTGGCAGCCACAGTCTCCAACTTCCCTGTTTTCAGAGACCAATTAACACCTGCCTCCATCTAATTGCCTGATGCCCTCTACACAGCAAAAATGCTTAGCAGGTGATTAGCGATGCAAAATAGGTGCTGGCGAGACCAGTCATCCAAAGCCTGCGTGTTTAAAAACTCCTGTAAAGTTGAGCCAATCATTCGGGCGGCTGTTCCCCGGGCAGAGCTCTCGGCGTGCTAAAAAGAGGTCAAGATGAAACCTGCTGAGCGGATTCTGAGACTCCGCAAGCCAGCGCTTGGTGAATTAAGATGCAAAACAACATTTTCACACAGTTTTGGACTATCAATTAACATCCTTTTTAAAACAGCGGGTGTCGGGTGAGTTTTATTGCTATATCATGTAGAGATCTGAACATGTTTGAAAGTCTGTAGATTTACTTTGATCTCATTCAATTCAGGCTTTGATTTTAGTTTAATTAATTAATTCATTCATTCAGCATTGTGATTGTTCGTTTACTTTCACAAAGCTCTTTTCTATACAAGGCAGCATCAAAGTTTGCAGCATCAAATTTGTACAAACACCTTTCGAAGTCATGTGATCCATTTGTGCCAAGTTCATGCAATAAAAATAAAATGGTGTCATTTACTCCCCATGATGTCATTCCAGTTGAGTATGATTTTCTTTTTTTCTTGTGAACATTAATTTATTATTGGTGAATTTAACCCTTGTGCTGTCCTAAAATTGTTTGTAAATCTTTCATTATGTTGTCTTAATCACCAACTCTTGGATTTGATATATTTTTCAATTTGTTAGCACAGGTTTAGAGTGAAACATTTCATTCAATTTTGGATAATTATGGAAATAATCACTCAAAAACTAAGGTGCACAATTTTGAAAGGAAATTATATTTATACCCTCTGAGCCAGGAGGTTTAGTTCAATACAATAGCATTAACCTGAATTTTCAGGAAAGAGAAAGTCCTGCCTGGGTCAAAGTGACCAGAAAACAACACCAGGGTTAATATAAAAGCAGTACATCGTGTTTCACTTTAATGTTAAAAAAAGAAAAAAGAAAAATAAATCACAAAAGTCATGCCAATCTTTTATATAAAAGTTTTAGTGTTTTTTTAAAGGTATATTTATGAACTTTTTCTGCCTTTATTCTAGCAGGAAAGCACTGAGTGGATGAGTGCAGAGTGAATCAGCAAAGGACTACGAAATAGGATTCAAACTCAGGTCATCGTGAGCACAGTTGCACTTTTATCAGCACACTAATAATGAAGCTAGTGTTCAGTTTTGTTTAAAATTTTAGAGCAATATTTTTGAGCATTTGTACAATAAAGTCATTGTAATTCAGTGAGGATTTCTTTGCAAAAAACATGACCAGTTAACCAGTTACAAATGTAAAACAGATCATATACTGCTTATATTGCTTAGGGGTCCACAGATGCACCGTTGTATTATACAACATATAAGGACAATACATCAGTCGAATCTGTAAAGGCTCTACTTTTATAACAACAAAACTGTGTGCTTTTGTGAAATAAAGAAAACAAACAGGATGCGCTGTCTGCCAACCTGGTCTCTGTGATCTTCATTTAGAAATGTTCTTCTCTTTGAACCTGCACAAGCGCACGTGTGTGACTGCGGAAAAATAGTGGCAAAAGGCATTTGCCTCAAGATTTGATCAGATTTCAAGTGGCCAAATCCACGGATCTAAATCCAATGGCTGAATATGATTATTTTCACAACGAGCTCCATCTTTCAATCAGAAATCTCCTGGCCGCCCTGCCATTTGCACATGAGCGTGATTGTTCAGTGCATGGAGAATGAATTCTATTTATAATCCCTCTTTTCATGTATCAGTTCAACCCACAGAAAATATGTCAGCGCAGAAAATTATAGCTCAAAAATTCAGGCTCATTTGTGAATTGGAGAATTAATATCGGAATGAAGATATGCCAAGCGTTTGTTTACCGCCAAATGAAACGTGATGGCAATATTTGGCTTTCACTAAACAGTTTTTCTTTCTTCGTCCTGAAGAAATAGCTATAGGCTATTGAATTTTAATGCTAACGCATAAGACTGGAAGTAAAAAGACCCTTTTAATGTAATAAAATAAAATCTGATATATTATAAAAATGTAATGGGTAGTGTTTTGGACAAAAAATTATCACCTGTTAATTACCTGCTCACCAACAGATGCTCTGCAGTGAATGGGTGCCATGAGAATAAGATAAAAAAACACAATTAACCATCAGTTAAAGTAAAAAGCGGCATGAAGACCAAACTTCATCAGTGAGGCAACCTAACATCAAACTGTCCCTTTTGGCCAAAATATCCATAATCAATAATAATGCTTCCACCAGTGGAAATATCCATATTCTGTTGTCCTCTCACATCAATATCCACCAACATGTTTATTTGATCTCTGTATATTTACCTCCTGATTCATATGAGACCACAGCAGTATTGTGATACAGCACATTTTTAGCTTGAAGCAATGGTTTAAAGTAAAAAAAACATCGTAGTGTCTCAGTACATTGTTTGGCAAATTTCCATTTATGGCAAACTGTTTCTTTAAATGAATGTAATGCCAATGGGCTATCACAAAGGCCTGATCTGGTATAAAATTTCCTGTCGCATGAATCCAGCACCGTTATAATGTCAAACTTGCTCTTGGGTTTCTCAAGCCGAGGTTGATTGAAGTCTTCTGTCATGGTAATTTAAACGAGCGATAGTAACTTAAGCTTTAATTAAATCTCCAGCAGATAGACCGAGAATGGAGAAGCTGTACCGTGTTTTCAGGTGGAGCGAGCGAGCAGCCGTTTAACTGCATGATTACAGTTCATAATTAGACACTGATATTGCAATTATGGGAGGAGCGTAAATCTCACACATCACAGATTCACTTCTGGATTTATGGCCTTCCCTCCCGGTGCTTTGCTTCAGCGTTAGTATTGATTGAGAAGAGAGGCTCTGTTATGAAAATGAGACTTTTCATTTGTTTTTGAGGATGTTGTAAATCCGTTCGGGCAGTAACTCACTGACATCGTGCGTAAGTAAGCCTTTTAGGTGCGATTATGTAAATTGCGTCTCCGATTGTAGATTCCGTACTGATATGTTATTGCTCTCCCCAAGGGGACTGCATCTAACGAGAAAGAAATCCTATCTGGAATTTTTCTGAATCTCATTATTGCTTAAGCAAACTTTTATCGGGTACTTCATCAAGGCTCAGATACCGGCTAATGCGTTACATTAATTAGAGATACATTTCATTAGTATCTATGGATTGCTGGCGGAGAGCAGATAATGGAGAAGGACATGATGTGCATGCACGGGAAGCTTGTTCAAACAGAGGAGGTCTGTAATACCTGGAGAAACCATCCGTCGGCGTTCCCATCCATCTCGACTGGCCCAGGACCCATTTGCCAGCTTCTCTCACATCCTCTTTTTATACTGCTTTGAGCCAATCACACGAGCTGTCAATACCATGTGACTAATCACTCTCGACCCACAGCAAAAATGAAACTTGCTTCGGAGTTGCATAACAGAAATTTCACTACTTGAAGTAATTTGTCCCTGGTCAGAAGTAGTTAAATATTTACACTTTGCCTTTAATAGTAATATTATTACTATTGTTGAAAATATATTAATTGTAATAATATAACACAATTACAATTAATAAATATTGAAAATAATACATTTTTAAATAATAATAAACATATTGAAAAATATTTTAGATGTTATAATTTTATTATGAATACTATGAACATAATATCTATTAATATAATGCAATATTTACATAATTTAATAATATGTATATATTATTAATATTACTGTAATTATAAATTTTTTTTTGGTTATGTAAATGTAGTAATAATACAAAGACTACTACTGTACCAAACTGTTACAACTTTCAAGAAGTTTTTTCTTTTCTACTGGCACCTTAACTCCAACCTAAACCAAACTTGCATGCAAATAAACAAACAAAAAAACCCTCTCCTCCTTTCTGATAAATGTGACATCATTCACAGTGAATATTGTTGGCTCTGTGACAAATTCCTTATTTTGCTCATGCGCTATAAGTCACTTTAGCTAAAAGCATCTGCTAAATGCATAATTGTAAATGACAGTTTCAAAATGCACGTACTGTATACCTTATAATGGTTATCAATAAAGAAATGTTCTCTTTGCAGTAAGATGTGTCAGTATTTCCAACAGCTACAGTACCAGCAAGAACTACAACAAGAATGATATTGACTACCACTGAATAGCAAATGCTTCATGGCTACAAAATGTAAACAAAAAAGTCTATTGGCCTTGATATGCCACCTCAGTTTCCTGTTTCAAAAGAAAATAAACCAGTACAGGAAATACACATAAAAATGCACTGACCAAGCCACTCATTTTGTTGATGATTTACTCACCTTGAGTTTGTTTCTTCATCAGTTGTTTCTTCGTCACTTGCTCAGCAATGGATCCTCTGCAGTGAATGGGTGCTGTCAGAATGAAATCTGTTCCACTGAAGAAACATGCACGTCCTGAGTACATTTTCAATTTTCATTTTGGGGTGAACTATTCCTTCAACTAAATCTTATCCACTGATCTCAATGCATTCACCATCCTTTCAATACAAACTCAATTATATCTTTCACAATTGACTTTCACTCGCTTTGAATATCACCCATGCTTCTTCAAACCTGTTGTCAAAGCAAATTTCAAACTGCTAGTGCACGGCATCCAAATGACAGATGGCCGCACGCTCACATTAGCAGGGGAAAAGGCTTTGGCATTTACGCTCTTCACAGCTCTTCAAAGAGTCCCGTGTCACATTTTGTCCAACAGACATTAGCAGAGCTTTGTAAACTGGGAGTACGAGGGCGTCTTGCTCTTTACGGCACTTGCACACAGCGGGCAAACGGGACACGGGGCAAGTGCTCTTCTGCTGATCCATCACAGATATAACAATAAAGCCTCAGTGCAAATACTGTACCTGCGTGATATCTGACTCAATGTCCTCTTCTATTCTCATTTTCGCTTTCCTCATATCAAGTCATCTGCTTTTCAAAGAGCCTCAAGAGGAACCCATAATCCCCCTGGGACCTGCAATTCATTTTTGTCCTCTATAGAGGACGTGTGTGTGTGTGTGTGAACATTTTCTTTGAGAGTTTTGTGGGATTTTCAGAAATACTGAAATATTTTTAAAAAGGCTAAGATCACAATTTAAGTTCATGGAATGAGGAACAGTATGTCAATAGGGATCAGGTACAAATATTATTGATATTGTAAAGTATAGCCAAAGTATTGCTTTTGTTGTTGTTGTTTTTTTCACATTAAATATTTTGCACAAAAATAAAACAAAACATTGCAGTGTATGTTTGTTTTTAATTCAAGCTATTGGTTACTAATGCAAACTAATAAACAGAGGTGTGACAAGCATACTTTTCGGTTGTGTTGGGTTCGAGTCCACCTTATTCGAGTCGAGTCCAAGTCTTTGACCAGTCAAGTTCAAGACAAGTCCGAAATGGGCCGAGTCAGACTCCAGTCCAAGTCCCAAAAGGTCCAGTCCGAGTACAGTGAAACACTACCAGGGCTGCTACTGGCCGAATGGGTGCCCTAAGCAGAATAGTATTCTTGTGCCCCCTCCCTAAAAAAAAAACAACAACAAAAAACACCTACTAGCCTTTAAAGGGTCAAAAGGTGGGGTTGATTTTGACTTCACATCCAAAATTGTCTTTATCTTAATGTACAGTAGTCTAATAAAAAAATGTTTTTGTCAGTGATAGAAATATGATTTAAGTGTAATGTAAGTTCATGCAAGTTTAGTCTGAAAAGTAGAATAGTAAATAATGCACGAGTACAAAAGAAATATTTGTGTGCTGAATGCTGCATGCAAGTGTAGCGTTGTTAGGGTAACATTTGATCAGTCATTCCCTTCACTGAGTTCCAAACGCTTATTATACCAGACAGTAATGCCCTACGCCCTTAAAAAAAAAAATACAGAAAAACATTTCAATAAAATACCCGATACCCAATAAATCAATGCTGATTTATTTTCACTGCCACCTTTGCTCAGATTTACCAAGGGTGCCAATATTAGTGGAGGGCACTGTAATATATATATTAATAATATAATAATATATTATATATATTAATTAATTATACACACACACACAAAGGAAATGCATAAGTATCATCTTACTAATGTAATATAATTTAGTGGAGAGTTTCATGTGGCAAAATGCTGTAACACTCACATTATAATAAGATCATTACATTTCTTAAAAAAACATTCTTACCCATGTCTTGTCTTCATTTTCTGAATAAATGCAAGCGGATGGTTACAGAGGAGTTGTGGTCATAATTCCCTCTCACTGCATGGGTCTGGAACTGCATGAGAGTGAATAAATGATGACAGAGTTTTCATTTTAGGCTAAAAAACTCCTTTAAACACAAGCATAAAACGGATGAAATTGCTGATCCTTGATACGGAGGCTCTGAGGGACTCCTCAAACCTTTGGCTGCCCAGAAAATCTTTCAATTTCACAGCTTTATTTCATTTTGGTGACTCTTGGCATGCTTTAACAGAAGAGACACAACACGGCTCTCTCAGCTGATGGGGTTAGTGAGGTTTTTTTTTTTTTTATGCTATACCCTGCAATCTGATTTAGGACTCAGGGAAGGTCACCGAGCATCAGTGGCCATCTCCAGATAAGAGCCACAATGGAGGAAAGTTAGCATAATAAAGTGAGTGACTGCTGCCTGCACTGCCAAGGACACCTCGTATCTGCACCAGCGAGATGCGGACCACGTAGAGCTTCATTAAGATTAATGCAATGCAAAGTTCTCAAATGAATGCGACAGACGAGAGAGATAAAGAGACAGATTCTCTTTCACGTATCTAGAATGACGTCCCATGGTGCCAAACACTTCTTCAAAATAGATTTGACCCCTTTCTCTACGAGCACCGCTTTGACCATAAGGTTTAAATGTAATAGGATATAATCCTTAATATTATGAAGGTGCTTAGCTATTAAACTGGAGCATTATTTCCTCGTGCATGACACATCCTTGACCCGCAGGGCTGCTCGTCTTTGTAGAGGAATAAGAATGAACATTTTTTAGGTTAATCTCTCTTGAGCTTGAGTTTCATGCAGAGCTCAACAGCAAAATCATGTTTAAAACCACAATAACAAAACTATATACAGTGATAACACGTACTAATCCAGAAATTATCATGACGTTTTTTTATTAGCAATAAGGCATCAGCTATGGAAGGTTGTTTCTGCCACAGGATTAAAAGGAATTTATAATAAAAAGCACAGCAGCATAAGTTTAAATAGTTTACATTTTATTGTAATTTCTAACATCTCATTTGCCCAGCTACCAGCTCATGGGAAAACCTTTTCGAAAATAATTATTATTAGTCTTGCAATTCCATTTTGAGACACTAGTAGTGCTGAAAGAACACTTTAATTTTTGATACATGTTTGTTTATATTACTCTGGGTATTCCTGTCGTTTACCATAATCCTTTCCTGTTACTCAGCCCTGGTATAAAGGCTTTTCTTTGCCTTTGTCTGTCACTACGTTTCTTTTTTGCACTTACGGAATTACATCTCAAAGATTCCTTGTGTGTGAAAGAGAAAACGACTTTTAGCGGGGCAACTAAATAGACGCTTTTGCATTTCTAAAACGCATGCTAGACTCTGCCATTTATTCTGTGAAAAGCTGTTTAAAACCCTTCTGCATTAGGCCTTACCTTCTTTTAATACTTACCTTTAGTTCTCACTTTTGAAAGTTTCAAAGTGTGCATTTTATGTTGCAGGAAAGAAAATCTATTCATCTTGAAGAACATGAAGTAGTTTGTTTACAGGAACAAATCTACTGAGGCATCAACATTTTCTTCTCGCTTTAAAGGATGAGTAATTTTGTGTGTCAGAATCACACAGTATCACACTAGACACAAGGTCTTGATGATAAAAAAAAATGTATAAAAATCTCAATCCATTATCTTATTTTTCATTTCGGCACAAAATGTTGTTTTCCATCTATGGACACAGGCGCACCATCATAGAACTTCTAACTATTTATAGGGTCAACAATATTTTAGTTTAACACAGACCCATAAGAATTGATCTCGCTAAAGAATCTCTCTAAAAGTAAATGACACAGATTTTAAGAAACCTTTTTTTTTTTTTGCATTGTGACATTTTACCATTCTTCTGACTTTGTGATCAGGAGATAGATGGAGGGTGGAGCTTCAGACCAAAACAAAACATGACAACATAAACATCAGTTGAGGGCTGCAACTGCGCCTTTTAAACGAGAATATCCAGGCTATCGGTAGTGATCAACATCGAATATTCAAAACTTCGGTGGGAGGGGGCTGAATATATTCTTATCTCTAATAAAGGTAGAAATCTCTCTGTGCGTCTGTTTGTTGCATTTTTAACTGCTGCGGACGCAAGGGAGTGCAAAGTTGCATTTTTGTGTAATATGGATACAGGCAAGTCACAACACTTTTAGAATTAATAAAACTTTAATAAATTAAAGAACAGCACGAGCAGAAAGCCGGGCGCTACATGCGGCCCGGGCACAGGTTATATTATTTAAGAACGAACACTGCACTATAATACAAAACAATAACAGGTCTGTTAGAGCAATACTTTCATGAATTCGCACTTCTTCATTAAATTAAATAAGCAAATTTGCCGTGCTGTCCAGGGAGCGAGCTGGGAGCTCAGTGGACCCCAGGCTTGGTCCCGTTCGCCCCCCTTGAAGGTGCGAAGCAATAGGCGGAGAAGGGGAGGAAGGCGGGATCATGCGTAACTAGATTCTGAGAAGAGTGAGACGACGATATTTATGCCGAGATGGATAAATGTGATTAGGAATAATTAATAGGCTGGTGGGCGATAATACTAATGAGCGTCAATGGGTGCCGGATATGCTGACACTCAGCGTGCTCTTCCCGAAACTAAGTTAAAACATCCCTTCACAAATTCGCACTTCTTCATTAAACTAAATAAGCAAATTTGGCGTGCTGTCCAGGGAGCGAGCCAGGAGCTCGGTAGGGCTCGGAGCGAGGCTCGGTCCCATTCACCCAAAAGAAGCAGATGAGGACAGCAGCCAAATTTGCTCCCAAAAAGCACGAGGGAAGATGCTGGACGAGCGGGAAAAAATCTTCGCCTTCTTGGGTGGCTTGCTGGAGAATGTTTTTTTTTTTTTTTTCAGGGAAAGAAGGTGGATGAGCTGGTGGAAGAGGGAGTAAGGTGCCGGGGAGGTTGGGCTCGGGAGCTTCTAATGGAAGCGGGGCCGAAAATAAGCCTCTGATGGAGGTTGGGCTTGGGAGCTTCTGATGGAAGCGGGGAATGCTTCGAGTGGAAGCGGGGCTGCAAATAAGCCTCTGATGGAGGTTGGGCTTGGGAGCTACTGTTGGAAGCGGGGCTGAACTGGAGCTTCTGGTGGAAGCTGGGAATGCTTCGAGTGGAAGCGGGGCCGAAAATAAGCCTCTGATGAAGGTTGGGCTTGGGAGCTTCTGATGGAAGCGGGGAATGTTTCGAGTGAAAGTGGGGCTGCAAATAAGCCTCTGATGGAGGTTGGGCTTGGGAGCTTCTGTTGGAAGCCGGGCTGAACTGGAGCTTCTGGTGTAAGCGGGGCTGCACTGGAGCCTCAGGTGTAAGCGGGGCTGCACTGGAGCCTCTGATGGAGGTGGGGAATGCTTCAGGTGGAAGCGGGGAGGTGACAAGAAATGGGGGAGATTTCGTCTGTGGATCGGGTTTGGTGGGCCTGGAGTGGTTAGTAATACAAACCCTGCGGGTCCGGTTGAGGGGTTATGAGGATTTGTAGAACTTTCTGGATGGAAGATGTGTCGAATCTGATGTAGCTTTTGAATGCATCCGAGGACCATTGTCCGAGAGTTTGAATTTGGCTTGAAGATAAGCCTTTTTCTGCTGCAGAGGTTGCTGCGCCAATCCTGAAGGAATGGGAGGAGTAATTGTCTGGGTGCATGCCTGAGAGATGGAGCACTGCTTTGAGGTGCTTTTGGAACCAGAATCTCGAGGCTAATTCATCAGTGAAAAGAGGTTCGGCTGGGGAGGCGGCGAATGGACTTCTGTAGGTGAGGAAGGCTTGAAGCGTCTGGAAAGGTTGGATGGGGACTGCAGGTTGAAAATGTATATCAGATGGCCTTTTTTCATTTGGTCCATTTTGCTTTGTTTAAGAAAGAAAGCCATGGTTTTGTGGTTTTGTGGTTTATGATATAGAGGTCTGAGATGGTGGGGTGAATGGCAGGGTTAAAGGTGGTGTAAACGGTTAATTTCGAGACTCCCGAAAAAAGCCAAAGTGAACATGGCGTTGAGGGTTCTGGCTGTTGGGGCTGACACATATCCTCTACGAAGGACGGTGAGACAGTGGGTGAGAATTTCGAGGGTGATGGGTAATCTTTGATCAGGGCGGGCGGCTTTTCCTTTTGAATGCCTCTGAGCAGCAGGAAGGTTTAGGCATTGGCTATAGCAGGGGATGGAGATCCGAGGAGCAGTTTATGAAAGAATTGCAGGCTGCTCATGTAGCTTTTGATGGATCCTGCTTGAAGGTTTTTGACAGTATTGAGGTAGGAGATAAATGAGGTGATGGTGAGGAGGGAGAAATCGTGGAATGGTAAATTGAAGCTGGTATGGAACGATCTAAAAGATTTCTAAATCTAAAGGATTGGAGGGTCCGGGGGGCAACTGCGTTAAGGATGGAGTTAAGGGAAGCTGGCCTTAAGGGGTGACTCAAGGGAATATCAGATGTGAATAATGAGGAACTGGGGTTGGCTGGGGATCGGCATCGGGGACCAGCATCCTGAATTTCTGAAAGAGAAAACGAGACAAAGCATCAGCTATGGCGTTTTCTTTTCCTGGGATGTGTTTTGCAGTCAAAATGAATTGATTTTGGGCAGAAATCCAAATTAAGCGTCTGAGGAGGGGCATGATTGCAGGGGAGTGGGAGCTGTGTTTATTAATGCAGTGAACGGTGGCTTCGTTATCGCAGTGAATGACAATGCATGACGCCGACCATTCTGACCCCCAGAGGGCGGGTGCCACTATGATGGGGTATAGCTCAAAAAGGGCAGAGAAGGCTAGATGGGGAGGGGTTTCCAACAGCTGGGGAGGCCAAGGGGAAGCAAACCATCGGTTGCGATAGAAGCCGCCGAACCCGATGGAAGGGGCTGCGTCTGTGAACAATTGAACATCAATGGGGGAGGATATCAGATCATTATAGAAGAAGGAGTGGCTGTCCATTGGGAAAGACACCCAGAGCTGAAGTTCAAGGAGGCATGGGGCTGTCAGACTGGTTTGATCCTCTAGGGCGGGGGTGGATGAGGCTGGGGTTAGCAGGTGGGAGATGAAAGGGCGGGCTTGGGGAATAATTCGCATCGCAAAGTTTAGGTGCCCAAGGACTGATAGAAGCTCTCATTTCGAGCACTGGGGGTTGGAGAGGAGATTAGATGAGATCAGGATGATTCTGTCTACTTTCTCCTTGGGAAGGGAAGCGATGAATTTCTGAGAGTCTAGGTTAATACACAAAAAAATCGATATTGGTGCTGAGCACCAGGGTTTTTTCGTGGGCGATAGGAATGCCTAGGTCTGCGAAAACCTTTAAGACCCTGCTTAGATCTGCGCCGGGGAGGGAGTGGGAAGGGGAGATGAACAGAAAGTCATCAAGGAGGTGGATAAGATGGTTAATTTGGTGGTTATTTGAAAGGATCCAGCAGATGGCTTCGGAGAGCATGTTGGAAATTTTTGGACTGCTTATACATCCGAAGGTGAGGCAAACTGCGAAGTAGAATAGGTTCTGCCACTGGATGCCAAAAAGGTGCCAGAAGTCGGGATGGATAGGCATGACTTTAAAGGCGGATGTAATTTCAACTTTCGCCATTCAACTTTCGTTGGCTCCTTTGCCGACTTTTTTGATTATGGCCATGGCTTGGTCGACGGTGTGGTAATTGAGAGAGAATTCTTCTAGGGGGATCGGGCTATTAATGCTGGGGATGGGTGAATTGTGGGGGGTGGAAAGATCAATGATTAATCGTTTCTTTCCTGAAGATTTTCGGGTAGCAATTCCGATTGGGCTGACCCGGTAGGTACTGAAAGGAGGGGAGGGGAAGGGGCCAATCATGAAATTAGCTTCTAATTCTTTTTTGATTAGGAGCTCGACTGCGTCAGGCTCTGTAGTGGCTGATTGTAAATTATGGCAAATTAGGGATTGAGAGGGGAGGCTGCACGCTCCTGGATGAAAGCCATTCGTCAGACCTGATAACAAATAATATGAAAAGTTAGAGTCAGGAAAAAAAGCCAGTTCGGCTGACAGTTGAGTAATGTTGACGGGAGTCGATAAATACTTTTTTGTGTGTTTATTAAAGACAGTACATATAAGTTTCGGGTGGGCTCCTCCGCAGAAACTGCAAATATGTAAAAATTTGCATGATGAACGGAAACATGAGTTATTATTGAATTTTTGACAGGTGGAGCGGGAAGGAAGAGAGGGGCGAGAAGGAGGCTGGTGAAAGAGGAAGGGAAGTTTGGGGACGTAGCTGGTAGATTTGGGGCTTTCCTTGAGGGAGGGATTAGCATAAGGGCAATAGTCAGAGGCATGGATGGCAGACCTGCAGGCCGAGCAGGTGAAGTCGAGGGCGCCCCAGTAAGGACACTGATTCCACTGGGACACCCTCAACACGGATTTGGCAGAGAACATCCTGTGGTAAGTATAAAAATGGGTAGCCCCATAGGAGGATGCGAGCTCCGCGATGATCTCGCGAGGTAGTCATTGAGCTTGTGCCTCCTATGGGGAAAAACTGAACAAATTGTGTTTGTGAAGCGGGAAAAAGCAATAGAAAATTCGGGGAAGGTGAGTGCAAGGGAAGGATTGGTGTGGGACTGTTTTAAAGTGAGGGTGAATTCGCCGTAATCCACCCGCCGGTCTGCAGGGCTGGGGGAAAAGGGAGAAAGAAGGGAAAACAGATCGACGTCCATACCTGCGAGTATCTGTGCTCTGATGGCTGGAGAAACAGGAGTGGGTTCAGGCACAGGGGCATTGGCTGGAGTCGGCAGAAGGGGGGCAGTAGAGAGAGAGTAGGGGGAACGGAAAGAGGATGAAGAAAAAGGCAGGAGGGAGGGGGTTGGGGTAGAAGCGGTTGTTATGGGAGGATTAACGGAGGTTGAAGCGGCGGAAGAAAAGGGGAAGGAAGACTGAGAGGGGAGAAAAGCAGAGGGGGCCAAAAAAGGAATAAGGTAGTCCAATTGCCCGAGTCCTGGGTTAAAGGTGCCTGCGGGAAGAGGAAAAATAGTATTAATGGGAGAAGCTGTGTTGGCGGAAGGAAGCTGTCCAGAGGAAGCGGGGAAATCTGGCAGAGCGGCGGGCCAGGTTGAGGAAGGTAGGCTTTGCAGGCTCAGGAAGGGGTTCCTGGATAGCTGAGGAACGGAGAGGCCGGACTGGCTGGTTGATCGACGCTGGTGTGCGGTGAGTAGGTTGGTTCTTTTTCCTAGCGGTCTTTTGCTTGGCTGGAGGTGAGGTGCTAGGAGGAACAGTGGTTGGCTGGATGGTGGAGAGGAGCTTGAAAAGCTCCGACTTGTTAGCCTTCCGGGGGTAGCCGAGTCCGGCAGCCATTAGAGCTTGGCGGAGCGAGTCAATGGTCCGCTTCCCGGTGTGGGAGCGTGCCGAGGCATAGGAGGAGGCCGGGGAAGCTTGAGGCGATCTGGTCGGTGGAGGGGACCGAGATCCCTTCATAGGCCTTCTCATCATAGACGTGCCTAAAGAGAAGTCATTTTTACAGATTATTTAATTTAATTATTTTTTGTTTTCATTTTTTTATCAGCTCTCTGTCTTCCGCTGGACGCTTTGTACTTTAAAAACACAAACTTATATTTAACAAACAAAAACTGTTTACATTAGCTTAATAAAAAATGGAACAAAATATAATCATTCTGTATAACTATTTTAATAGCTGAAACAGCAGTATAAGACATTTTGGTAGAGGGGAAAAAGACTGGTTCGGGCTGGTGATTCTGATAAGCTGTCGGACACTGTCCTGGCTCGGGCCTAAATTTGAGGCCCTTGCAAGACTCTATAAATTAATTTCCTTATAGAATAAAAACATTTTAATAGTGTAAATAAAATAAGGTAACGGTAGGCTGGTTTCATACTACTTACAGAAATCGCATATTTGACACACTGCCTTTGTTTTGTCTTCAGTTAATTTAAAGTGCTCCCACACAACTGAGGTCTTCGTCATTTTTGTCTTCTCTCTGAGATAAAGTAAATGTTGGCGTTGCCGCAAGGCCTAGCGAAATGAGCGCGAATGAGAACCGTTTCGCAAGGATCGATGTCACATGTTAATTTTATTTTTATTTTTTTCAGAATATTCAAATCTCAAAATGAAAATTCTAATGCCATCCCTCCAAAAAAATATTTGAATATTCTGGTCCTGCCCAAAATGCCTGTTGAACATAACAGAGACATTTTTTGATTATTACAATAAACTTCAATACGGTACCTTTAATACATTATGTATAAATCTTATATGTAGTCATATATACAGTACTCAATATTTAAAATAGATCCATGCTGCAAATTTTTTTTTTCTGTCAATGACTATGTAAACTAAAATATTAAAAGGAAGAACGCTGTATTTAATATATTGCGATATAATGCATGTCTCGTATATATACATACATACTTTACCACTCTGCAAAGCACATCCTAAAGACTTCCATTAATGTACTGTAGGGTCAAGAGTGGGACTCTGTGCTGCCAATTCATACTTATGATTCCCCATGAACACTGAACCATTGGTTCACAATCTGGGCCCAATGAATCTTGATATTGGCATCCTAGAAGAAGTTGTTGGAGAAAAAAGCACTGCATCATTTAGGCTTAAAAATAATTATGGTCAAATATACTACATACCAGCACAATCATAATATTGGAATATTAGAATAGTAATTTCTACAATAATTATTCAATCCTAAAAGTATTTGAATATCAGTGTTTTAAAAAACATGACTTTCTTTTAAGCTTCACATCCTAAAAATGTGGCTTAACTTTTTAATTTTTTTTGGCAGGCTAAATGTTGCAGACAAGTTACATGAGACTTGTCCACTAACTAACCTTGGCTCTGAAAGGTATCCAGACAGTGACTCGGACAGAACGAGGAGCCTTTGAAAGAGGACAAGGGTCTGTTCAGACGAGTTTAAAAATAAACCTGATGGAAGTGGGACCAGTGCCATTCTGTAGGTCCACATCCTGTCTGACTGCTGCCCTGCAGAGTAATCGGAGAGGTGGCAAAGCATTCTCGCAAAGTCTTTTTTCCTTCAGCTTCCCCGGGGAAATCAACGGCTTTCAGAGCCGCCCTGCCTAGAGTCCCGTCCCCGCGGCTGGCTGTGACAGGACCTTGTACCCAACCATGAGGCAGCAAAGAGACCTGGGAAGAGACAGCTGACTTCCACTGCAGTACACCAACTAAAAAACAGAGCACTATCCACCCGGAGCTGATCCGAGCCATCAGTCAATCTGTAGATGTGCACTGAGCTCTGAACCCATCAGACTCCAACTGCTGCATCCTAAATAACTCTCAACAGATGTTTGCGATAAAGGTAGTTCAAACTAGAATGAAAAATCGTTTACTCATGTAGTTTTAAATACACAAGAATGTTCTTATACATATTCAAATATGTGGAGTCATTTATACACATATATGCATATATACTGTATATATATTAGTGGTGGGCCATTATCGGCATAACGTGCTGCACGAGACTCTTATCGCGAGATAAAAAAAATATCGCCGTTAATCTATTCACAAAGTTGGGTTGGGAGCTGGGTCTATACTATGCAAGCTATGATGACTTTCGCTGGTTTCACACTGCACGGCGCCCACATTAACGTTTGAGAGCTTTCACACAGCAAGCAGGGGCGTGAAAGTCGCATAACAAAGTACGCTGGCAATGACATAAATCAAAGCTCATGGCAAACAGTGTTCGGAGAAGAACGCTTTAAAATACGACAGGAATAAGATGCTTGTCTATAGCCTACTGCAGTACAAGCCGCGGTTCAGCTCCTGAATGCTGCTCCTGCTCTTAACAGTTTACGTGATCTGGCTCTTTATTTGTATTTATTTATTTTATATATCAAAATATATTAA
>JAUMHR010000055.1:1791623-1815802 GCA_032361145.1 Enteromius fasciolatus
ATTAAAATTATATTTCACAATTTTGTCAATGCAACATTTATTGCTTATGTTCAAAGATGTCTTGGAAACATGCAAGTATCTTTTGTTGCTTCTGAATGGCAGTACTAAATGAAAAAAATATTATTTATTATTTATTAAAAATATTATATATTATTTATATTATTTATACAAAAACAACAAAAAAAGTTGCACATCTTCATCCTGTTCAAAAGTTTTCACATTCTGTTTGAGTCCGTCAGTTGTCCCCAGTGTGAAAAGATGGATCTCAAAATCATACAGTCACTGCTGGAAAGGGTTCAAATATGCAAAAGATGCTGAAAAACAAAAGTTATTTCACTGCATTATCTTATTAAAAGTAATTTTCACTGCACATATTATTATTAAAAGCAACTATACACATTAATTCAGTTCTGAAAGAAAAACTAAGGATAAATGCCTCCTGCGGTGAACAGGGACTGATATAAAGCTTTTGTCAATTACACCTTTAAATGTCTCAAATGACATCATGGGAACAGGTTCCTCTGAGCGATTAAGAAAGACCAAGGAGCGTCTTGCCAGAGCTAAGAGAACCGAAACGCAATCTTCTGCGATTGATTAGCAGCACCGCGGCCATCTGTGAACTCTCTAAACCGATTGCGTTAAACCAGCGGACGCAAAGCCATGCAAACACTGCAGAGCCAAGACGCAGTGTCCAGAGACATGCTGCATGTTCCATCAGCCCGCAATTGGATTGTGCTGCATTACCCAGCAGAAGACAGATCGATTTACGACGAACGCTTGTCAGATTAAATACGGCCCTGCCGCCCAGTCGCAGTGACGGCCACTGAGATATGTTTATGAAATTGACTTTAGGAAGCGGGCAGAGGAGTGTGTGTGTGTCTGTAATGGCACTCCATTTGTGTGTTTGTTTCCGTTTCCCATCCTGATTCATGCAGCATATGGCATTTGTAAGTGGAGCGGGCCCAAAAAGTGTTTAAACACTTAAAAATGTGAAGGCAGACAGACATTGTGGGTGTGTTGTCAGGTCATTTTTAAATAAATTATATTTGTATAAAATATTAAAATGAGGGCATGAAGTGCCTACAAGATGTCATGCTCCAATGGAAGGGCATGTGGAGTCAAAAGCACACTTTCACATAAAGACACAAAAGCTTTAAATGACAGAAAAAAAGAAAAAGCGAAGGCAAGATGTATTTGTTGAAGCCTTTTTGCTAACTTTCCCTTTTCTTCATTGTCTTTGCATCAGCAGGTGCTTTGGGGATGTTTGGTGAATGTTTGAAGTCAGAGGAAGCACAGGTGCACAAAATCACATTAACTATCCACTAACCGCAAAGTCACTCGATGCTTTTTGTTGTAATTTTCACCTGATTTATTGTTTTAGCATTTCCAACTTCCCAAAAAAAAATCTTGTAAACACCTGGATGTTTGTGGGCAGGTGCGTAGGCCACAGTCAATTAAAACTAAACAAAGCAAAACAAACAAACAGAAAAAGTCTCTTATGATTGTTATGTAAAATACAAGACATATTTTATTTAAGATGAATATCATTATTGTTGCTGTTGCTATTATTATTAATGACACTTTTATTTGAATGATGTCTATTTTTATGTTTTAATAATAATATTATACAATTTTATAGTATAACTAAAACTACTACTATTACTACAAATGTTCCAAATGTTTTTAATAATAGCAAAAATCATACATATATATATATATATATATATATATATATTCTTTAAAAATATGTATTATTTATTAATTGTTGTATATACAATAATATAAAATAATTATTTTATTACATTACTATTATTAGAAAAAAAAAAAAAAAAAAATAGAAATGTACTCATTAATAAATACCATAATATTAAATGAAATATATGTATCTTTAATATGTGAGAATCAGTATTAGACTACGGTATTAACCTCGAAAGCGTGATTGTGCTACTGTGTCTTTAAAATATATGCCACATGGGTTTATTTGTATCTAATTCAATGACAGCCATGCCCCCCACACATTTATTTATTTATTTGTAACTTACGTGTTGAAATACCTTTCAGGGCCACTCTATACTGTAAATGAAGAAAACGATTATGCAAATCTGCTGCGCAGGGGGTCCACATAAAGGGCCTGTAGAACGACTTCAAGGCTCAGTTTGCCTAATTACTTACATGGAAATAAAAAAGTGAAAATGTTATTTTAGAAGCATTTAAATGAGCGCATGGCTCTATTGTATCGAATAAATTGCCACTTTTTGCATGTTTACAACCGCGTTGAGGCAGGACGCCTCTAGACTTCAAGCAGCGATTCAAACGCGTAATCTCTCGCTAATTTCCTTGTTTTGCATGCCATTTTATACGCCCCAATTACGACTGCATTCTGGCAATTTAACAAAAGTGTTTTTTACTATGTTCTCCTGGGTTTTCGTTTTAAATGCATCTAATGGCGTCTGATTGCTTACATAGGTGCAGATCAGTGAAATCCACAAGGTTAGATTCATCTTCATGCAGTGGAGTCGCATTCATCTGGGAGAAAGGACTCGGAGTTAGCGATCATCGACCTTTGCTGGATACAATCCCCATTTGTACAGCCTTGTCAATCCTGTTTCTCTGTTTAATGGACTGCTCGAGCGATCATTCGGTATCCAGCTAAGCGATCAATTATCTATAAATGTAAATGGGATTAAAGTTTAACCGTTCCCTTTCCTTTTTAAAGTGCAAAGGGAATAACAGCCGACAAAAGAAACGTGCAAACTGTACATAAAACAGCATTTCTGATCTGAGCACTCGACTGTGGTGTTGTTTCCTTCACAAACACCCTTCTGCTCCCTTTTCCTTCTGAAAACAGGATTAAAGATGCTTGGGAGTGATGAATATTTTAAAAATAAAAGGCTTTTTGGCTTCGCCGACCCGTTGTCCATCCCGGTTTAATCACAAATATTGGGAGCTTTTACTTTTGGCTGCTGCGGTCGGAGCTTTTAAAGATGTGACTCATAGCGGTTTGCGTCTGGGCTCCTGCCAGCTCTCTGTGTTAAGAGCTAAGTGCAGTTGATGCACAGGATCGCACGCTTTAGAAACTCCTCGTCTTCACAATACACAGCTTTGGAGTGCATATCCGCTGTGCTTTCTTTTGCATTTCTATTTACGAGTTGAACGCACAACAAATAAAGGTTACGTTCGGATTGAATCCTATCGTTTACAACTAGGAGTGATATGCCTTCAAGCATATACCATGGCAATGGATATTTCTGCTGGAAAAATGTTTTATATACTGTATAATATCAGGGTTGTTATCGCTAACAAAAACTGTGATGCCACATGCAAAGAAACTCAAAAAGGCCTGGTCACGATCGTTAAGCAGATAATTGCCAATAGTGAGGCATTTCTGAATAGTTTAATTGGGTTTTCTTGGAAAATGTCTCATGAAAAATGAATTGATTAATTCAAAGATTTTCAGTAATTATTTTCTCTCTCTAATGCCGCCCCTATTAGGCTGCCACGTTCAGCTTTTCAGCATTGCAAATGATCAATGTTATTATTTCAGCTCTCTTCAAATATCATTGGGCACTCTCTAATTACACAATGCAACCATTAACCAACATTACAGTACTGAAAACATGTGGTTGTGTTGTTAAATTAATTGAAACATTTACTTCGTCAGAGATACTTCGAGCAAATATTTTATTTAAAGGTGTTTGGCTGACACACACACAAAAAAAAACAACATTTGGGAATCACTGCATTACATAACAAACGTTAAAGCGCGATTTTTGAAAATGAGCTTCCTTGCAGTGTGTAACACAGCACTAATAAATAAAAACGTCTTGCAAACTTATTGTCTCCTAAAAGAAAGAGTTGACTCTGGATCATTGAAATGAATCATTTTTAAAACGAATCCCAAGCTGTTTCATGTTGACCAAACGTGAAACAACCGCATTCTCGGAAGGACACGCGCTGTGTGAACGGAAAAGGACTGGACAAATAGTTGTCTGTCACGTCATTCGCTGCGACGCAGGAGAGAGAGCAGCTCTGCCGCACACATGTTAATTCTACACAACTTTAGGCTGCTGTGTGAACGAGACATTTCAAGACTTACACCGGTAAAGAAAATGCGGTTGTTAATGCCAAATACAAGATTGACAAACGCCATAAAGTGTTTTTAGACCTTGCATGCATGTCAACCTGTTATCGGGGACTCCCAAAACCAAAATATGAACATTTCATAACCCATCATAAGGGCATTTTAATAAACATGAAAACAGCATTGACATTACATGCCTGAAGTCTTCATTTTTTTACTTCAAGAATCAACAGTTACTGAAGATAACTAGAATCATTTAGAAAAGAAACTTCAAAACAGAAAAAAAAGAGTTGAACAAATACATTTTCTGAATTACTTACTGCCGTTGTGTAAATTATGATCCATAAAAAGTAATCTGTAAACTGATTAATAGCAAATCTCTCATTAGCACCTGATTCTGATCTCCAGATTACATGTAATCAGTTACTACCCAGCACTGCACACCTCTCTAAGCAAGCCCTACTAAAAATAGCATGCAGTAGGCCAACACAGAGTACAGAATAAGCAGAGCGCTATTTCCATTACAAATGCATGTGTACTCTCTGTCAAATATTTGATATGTCTAAGCAGATGTCCGTGTTTTTACTAATACTCGCTTTCAGACAACACCAGCTTCACCCTGGAAGCACCTTCATTCATTCAGAGCGCTCTTCTCACAGTGTCAGGCGCTCCTGTCTGAGTCATTAGTATGCCACGCTGCATGCTGGGACACATGATGGCCAGCGATTCTAATAGCAGACTGTCCAAGTTTCCTTGCTGCTGCAGCGGACACTGAATTCTCCCACCGACAAAGGGACGCCATGGCAGACCGTTAAAATGCCAGTGTGGAGAACTCTGATTCCTTTCTGCCTTTTTAGCCCGTCCTTTATTACTGACGTCTTCTTCCTTTAACATTTCTCTTAATCACTCTCTCTCTCTCTCTCTCTACCTTCCTTCGGCTGAGGACTGACCCTTGATGCAGCGCAGAGGAAAACGATCTAAATGAACAGTTTGATAAGCAATCTAAAACTAATAGCTCAGAAAATGGAATTAATTGTGTTGCACAATGACATTAAAGTGTTGATCGCCTGTGGTCTCTAGGGTCCACATGCACAATCTACACAGTGTGTTTTTTCTTTCCCGCTATACTGATACATTGACAAATCTCTCTCTTTTGTGGAAATGTGATGTAAATTATTCTGAAAATGTATCTTTGCACCACAGGAATAAATTACATTTTACAGTATATTTAAATATAAAACAGTTTTTTGAAATTGCAATAATATTTTACTTTTTTTAAACACTGAAATACAGCTTTGGTGAGCATTAGAGACTTCCTTCAAAAACATACAATCTCTTGATTGTTCTAAAGTTTTGACCAGGATTTATTTACTGTCATGCTGTTCAAAATCTGTATGATTTTCTTCCTTTCATGGACTATAAAAGGCTGATGTTGGGTATTTGTTCTCAAATGTATACATTGCATATAATATGAATACAATTGTAATGAATCAGGTCTTCAAAAAGACTCAAATGCATCACAATAGTCAATTATATGAATCCAAATAATAGCTTTTGAATTGTCTTTTAAGCCTTTTTCTGAAACCAATTTTCCTATGGCTTGAGAAAAAAAAAGGACCTACACTTTTCTTGTCTCAAACAGAGCATTCTGTTCTTGTCTCGAGCAAGGTAGCACATGATATCACTATCTCTAATGTGTGTTTTCTACACACTGAAGAACAGATGGGCAAAAATTTGTGTACAGATACATCAACCCTCCACTGGGCTCATGCCGGATCTGATAGTGGGACTGTACACTAGCTGATATCTACATATAGCCCCATCACCGCAGGTTTCTGGAGGGAGAAGTGAAAATCATTAATTACTCAACCTGCATTGTTCACAATTAATCCAGCATCATCAGTAAGAAATATTAGGATTGGAAAATAAATGTTTGTTTATTTATTTATTTATTTAGAAGTCCTGGGGCCTATTTCAGAAAGGAGGTTCAAACAACTCGGAGTTTGAACTTGAACTCTGAGTTGATCAACCCAGAGATGAAAAAGGGTTTCAGAACAGCTGATCTGAGTTAGATCAATCAACTCGGAGTAGACTAACTGTACGCGTGTACACGCGACTATAAAAAGCCATCATCAATGGAGCGCAGATATTACGAGTCACCATGGCAACATCTGAAAAAAGAGGTTGGCATTTTTTCTCCAGCTGAACTTGATACAGCAAATATGAGCACATATTTAAGTATAATAAAAAATAAGTAATGTAATGTGTGACGTTTATTGACTTTTTCACATAGTTACAGTACATGTCCCTGTTCAGTGAGAGGATTTGAAGCTAATATTATTACTTATTAATATTATTATAAGCTAAAATTATTTTTTGCAGTAATATCAAAGGTAAAACTTGTTATAACTATGTTATTGAATCTAACTGTAATTGTCATGTAGGTGCAGTCCTGCAGGTATTAAAAGAATATGTGAGCAGCTGAAAATGAAATGTAAAAATATAATTCAATCAGGTAAGGTTTCAGCATGTCATGTTTTTTTTTTTGTAATACATGCAGTGCATACAGTGTCTTACTTACTCTGCATCCCTGATACAGAAAGCTTTCATTAGCAAAGAAATGTAAGAGCACGGCCACGATTGGCCATGTTAGTGATGTAAGAACGGATTAGATTATGGATATACGTAACTTAATTGATAGCAACGAAAAACTGTAACGCTCAAACAGAAATGTAACGTTATGGGGTGTAACGGTGGTTGCCCAAAATAATTATTTTACTTGTTATTTAAGCAAAAAAAAAAAAAACATTCCAATGGACACGGGAAGCAAACCCGGGTCACCCGTGTGCTCACGTTGTAATCAAACCCCTAGACCACGACTCAATGTATAAACCAGTGCTCAGACTTCACTTAACTTAAAGATGAAACTTGAGCCCAAAAAAGAACCACAACTGGTTACTAATGTTCGGCCGCTAGAAAAGTATCTACCGTCACAGATTTTTAACAATTATCCCGGATAGCTCAACCACACAATACCACCGTTACAAGGGAAAAGACAAAAAGATCCATTCTGGGTCTCAAAATCCTTGCCCGACGTAAAGGTATTTCTCTTCGAATTAATACAGACTCTTCATACAGACTGTGGGATCCTCCAAAAAAGGACAAGCCAGTCTCGTAACTTTCTTCTCTGTTTGTGTCCGAAATGTGGGCATTGAATGACTAAAGCTACGGCGAGCCTTTTATTTACCATATTTGAGCAAAAATAACCAAGATTTATGAGACAGTTTTCTGATTTAATTGGCGGAATGTACAAGTGCTCCACTTGAGAGGATTCCAGAGAATGCAGTTTGGTTCAGGCCACATTAGTTTCCAAGCATTTTCATGTCAAAACGTTTATTTTTCAGGAGTGCAATTCGGTTGCTCAAAACAACAGCGATTTGAGGCTACACCTCGACCAGGGGCCCGTTTCAGAAAGGAGGTTAAGTGAAAACTCAGAGTATGTTAACCCTTAACATGATGCAGTGGTGTTGCTTTTATTTTTAAATATGTGCTCATATTCGCTGTAACTTTGCATGAGCACATCAAGTTCAGCTTTATTTTTCAGATGTTGCCGTGGTGACTCGTAATATCTGCGCTCCATTGATAATGCCTTTTCATAGTTGCGGTGTACACGCTTAACTCTGAATTAGTCTACTCAGAGTTGATTGACCTTACTCCGATCACCTGTTCTGAAACCCAAAAATCAGAGTGTTTAATATCTAGGTAAGTCAACTCAGAGTTCAAGTTTAAACTCGAACCTCCTAATCAGGCCCCAGGAGAGTTTATAATGAAGGCTGTGCACAAACATTTTGATATTTGAGAGTTTCTTCAAGCTTGGGTTTTTTTGAAGTCTCTTTAAATACAAAACCAAGCATTCAATCATCAAAGCATCCAATAATCTTTCTAAAGTGTTGTTTTTAGGGCATCCAGTGTAAAATTTTGATGCTCTCGCTGGCAGAGGTGTGAACATAATGATCACAGTGTTGTTGTTTTTATTTAACAAATGCATAAAGTTACAATTCAAAATGTGCACAGCTGCTTCGTGCACTATATATGTTGGACCCACTGGAAATCATGTCTTGTGTGTGGAAGAAAGCAGCGTGAACATGCATTAAACTATTTCATTTGGCGTTTGACATAAAAAAGAAAGTCATGTGGGTTTGGAACATGATTTTAGTTTCAAATAGATGACAGAAAAGCATTGCTTTGAAAGTACCCAGCAGTGGCTGCATCAATGTTCCCACCAAGCTTAAATATTCAGGCAGTGAATGAGTAAGTCTGTGAAACCAAACAAAGAAGTGCCCACATTTGCCAAAGCCCCAGAGAGAGCATGTCATGTATACACACGGCATGCCAGCAGAATGAAAATGTGGGACTGAAAGCTGTTTTTTGTGTTTGTTTGCTTTATTCTTTACTGACAGTCTCCTTATTTTGCTCCTTATATCAATCAGGCAGATGGTTCAATATCTATAAGTGGCTTTTTGTTATTTCCTAAGTAGATAAAGAGAAATGTATTCCAATTCATCAGAAATCTCAGTAGAATACACAAAGATAGCAAGCAAAATTTCATCGGAAAACATCTTTATTTGTTCTTGCGACATGCATCACTGTACCTGGAGATCTTGTTATAAAGTTTATTAGCCAAGATGCAAGCGGCAGTGTATAGACACCTAGTTTTTAAGTTGTTTTTTTCCTCTATGGTAGTTATGAAAGTCGATTTTTTTTTTTTTTGCTCTCAGATGCATTTGTCCTGAAATGATATGAAGGCAGAGGAAAAGTACATCAACTGAACATTTCATATGTATTGTTTGACTTTCATGTCCCTCGGTGATTTGATGCAACACTCATATTTTCTATTCTGTCTGCTTGGATTTGTCAATATCTATTACCTCGTGTTGTGTAAAGGCCACTAATATTTCTTTGGAAAGTTATTGTCTATTTTTTATTGTTATTTTTTTGCCAGATAATATTCATATAACTAGAAACCATACTTGTCTAACTTTGAGTTTTCATCTAAAATCACTATTTTACTTGAAGTTCTGAAATGATCACACATTTTGTGCGATAGAAATGCATGATGGCTCAAAAATAAGGCATTGTGTGTGAATAAAGTGAGAAGAAGAAAACAAAACATTACTAAACTTCTTGGTTGTCACATGACCTCATTATTCTTCAGTAGGACTAGTATGTTAGTATGCCTTTCAGAATACAGTCACTATATGAGTGCAGTGCTGACCATTAAACACATGCGGCAATGGCTCCCTTGTTGCTAGGCAATAACATGAGATAATGAGAAGATAAATAACCTATACCTAAAATGTAAAGCAGGGCTGCTGGGGGCCTCATTAATATGAGTAATATATACAGCACGCCCTTAGGTTCACTGATTATTAGAGGAACAGCAATCGATTGTAAAGCACTGAATGATGAAACTCAATATCTGTAAAGATTTGAACATTAATGCAAAATAAATGACTATTTATTACTATAGAAAATGCATGCATATGATCTGTACCAGTTTAATCATATTTTACGGGGTCACTGGAAAAGATTCAATATTCAAGTAATTACAGGGCTATCAATGAATAGAACATACAAGAGAATTTATATAAAATTATACAAAGTTTATAAATATTAAAATGTTTTAAATATAAAAATAATCACAATAAATGTTTTTAATATGTGTTAATTTATTGTATAATTAATACAATTAATTACTGTAATTAATTTAATTAAATAAATGTAATACTATTTTATATATATATATTTTTTTCTTTATATAATCATTACAGTAATAAAAGATTAAATATTTAAACACACACATATATATATATATACAGTATATAATATACATATATATTAAAAAATGAAATTACCACTGCATTAACAACATATGTTAACCCTGTCCTCCTTCATTTAAAAGCAGTTATTGAACTTCACTCCATAATGGCAGCATGTTATCACACATAAAAAGATCATTTGATGGCAACTGACAGCAACAGGTTTCTGACAAGCCTTCAGCCTCTGGCAAAATCACATGTAACGATCATTTAAATCTATTATTCAACACAGACAGATACAGTCTCCTCCTATACCAAAACTTTTAAGTAAGCTTTTCCTTTCATTCCCCGCACGATTATAAGAAACATCTATGTTTTTTTCTGTCTTTCTGCTTTTATATTGCATCGGATTGAATGTGATGAATGGCAAACTCTATAAACTCAAAAACATGTGCTAGATAACATCATCCGTTGACTGTTAACCGCAAAAAAATATTGTTTTAAATTGTGCAGTTTATGTGTTTGCTTCTTCTGGCGGTGCAGAAAAGCGAAATTCACGGAGGTAAACAGCTGCGTCCTGCTACAGCATGCGCTGCATTATTGCTGACACCGCTGCTTTTTAATTCAGAATTTGATTTGAAATGTCAAAGTGGCTTTAATCCATCAGATGGGCAGGTTTATCTCCCTGTAATGCCGTTCATCCCATTTACAGCTCGCCAATGTCACCAAAGCACAGCCCTGCTTGACCGTGCATGCTGTTCCCACCGACACAGCCTGTCATCCTCATATTTCAGCATCCCTTCAAATTAAATAATCCATTTCAAAAAGCCAAACGCTCATTCAGGCAGAATCTGCATAGTGTTAGTGAATTAGAGAAATACTCCACATCATTCTGGATGCTTTTAGATTAAACTCAAATATTCAACTGGGTTTGCCTTTTTAATTAGAGAACCAGATTTGTTTTCAAAAAATCCGTCCATCCACCCATCCCTCCATTCACCCACCCATCCATAAATCCTTCAATCTACCCATCCACCCATTCATCCATCCACCAATCCATTGATAATAAATACATAAAATTGTAAAAATAAATAAATACATAAAAACAATTACACTTCAATATTTGTAATATTTTAATGAATTGTTAATTACTTATATATTTTATATAATTAATAATTGTATTTAATTCAATTAAAAAAATGTAACAATGTAACAAAGAATTTTATAATCTCACAAAAAGGCTAAGGTTTTTATTTTTTTGTCCAGTATGCAAAGGTTTTGTCAGCTGTGTTACTAACCAAATACGTATTGTCTTGTATCAGCTATCTATCTAGATTCAAATCCAAACTGCAATTCTGCGTTCAACTTTATACCTCAATTAAAATTCATGAACTGAATAGTAATTTAAATGCCATTCTCAGTTCATTCTGAATGTTGCACAGCACTTACACACACACACACTTCAGTGTTTACGTCACACACGCGGACACAAACCCGCTGCAAATGACACCGGCAAACGCTGACTGGCAAGATGCAGCCATTTCATAAATCTACAGAGATGCCTCTTTAGCGAATGGTAATTAAAATAGCCTCAATCCACAAATCCCTGATAAATATTTCATTAAGCCGCTCTTGGTGGCTGTTATTGTTATGGTGCAACTATATTTCAAAGGCTCTCTCTTTAAAATAATTCCAAACGCTGGGTGGGCTAGAGGGGAATTAACTTTTGGGTGAATCGAGGGTGGGCGGCTGTGATTTATTTGGTGCTGGAGAGGGGAAAAATTCAGTTCGACCTCTTACAAAATAATGAATGCATACACAGACCCTGGCAATATATTACAGACAGCCTAAAACCAATGAACAGAGCAAAGACCTTTATATATAAAAAGCACTTGTGCATTATTTATTAAACATCTCGCCTTCAGCCCGACTCATGCGGTGGGCAGGTTTGCAGGGCCTGACTGATGCAAGAACTTTTTATCTGCATAAAACATGACAAATATAATACCATTTGTCCAGAGCATAACATTGTCCTCCCATCAAAGAAGTTCTTCTGTGTGTCTCTTATATTGTTCAGCTCTAAGAATGTGCTTTTTTGTAATTCATAAAACTGCCCACTCATGACATTTAGCACACACTAATGTTTTATGGACACTACGCACACACACACACACACACACACACACACACACACAAAAACAAAGAGATGGTTTGAGCTTCGGTCCTGACATTCAAAGCAGTTCTGGTTAATGAAAGCCTCCATGGCCTAAACTTTTAAAATATGCTCAAATACTATCATGCATGAAGAACAAAAGCTTTTGGCTGAAAAACGGTTGCATATTCTGTGATATTCTGGCCTTCAAGACCAGTGCTGGGTAGATTACTTATAAATTGTAATCCATTACGGATTATTGATCTGTTACTGATTATTATACTGAAATGACATGACGGAAATTGTAGTTAGTAACTTTCTAGATTAAACATATTAGGTAATGTAGTCTGACTACTGAACTCACTTATCACATATAACTGAATGCCATTATTTTGTACCATACTGATTAAAAAACAAGGAAAGAAAATACATTTCATTCTCTGTTATTAATGTAATGAAATGCATTAAATATGACGCTGCAGTAGGGTTTGTGGGAAAAAAAACTGTAGGGTGTTGATCAAAAGCTAACAAATAATTCAAAAAAATGTCACATTAAAATGAGTCATGGGCAATGTGACATTGTGTCCACCGACATCAGAGCACTTTGAACATGCAAATGTGTTGTTAAATTCTTGAAATCTCAGAGGCACATTAGTACTGTAAATATTTTAGGTCAGGGGTTCAGCACACACTAAAAAGCTTGAATCCCTACATTACTGAACAAACATTAAATGGTATTGCATGGCCAAAGTCTCCAGCATCCATATCCAGTAAATGTCACTGGATATGATGATGCCATAATATTTCGTAACTTTAGTCTCATATTAGTGGTAGGTTTATTTATAAATAGAAACAAAAGGACGGGTGAATCAACAAATTATGAATAATTTACTGCCGTTGTGTGAATAATATGAATCATGTGGAAAAACTTTATAACAATAGTCCACTTTAGACATTCTACTTACTATAAGTAACTTCAACTACATGCCAACTACACGCCAACTCATTTTCATTAAGTTGCAACTACTTAGATTTGACTGTTAGGGTACGTTTAGGGTTAGTAGAATTAGTTGACATATACCTGCAGAGTTTCTGTTAGTCGGTATGTTGTGGACCCATTAAAATAAAGTGTTAGAAGATATTAGGCAGACAGTCTACTGATACTCTGATGACTGCAAGTTGACATGTAGCTGCACAGTTGCAGAAGTTACTAGAAGGTCTAAAGTGGACTATCACAATAAAATGTTACCAAAAATTTAACTGTTCTCTGATTATGAGCATAATATAATCAAATGACAAGTGCTTCATTTTTGGAATCTGATTATGTTATCCAGAACTAGTCAGCACTCTATATGACTAACTGAACGTCTGTTTTATTGTCTGCCAGGTGAACATCAAGTAGAAAAGTAATAGCACACACCTCTCCACATGATTTGAGGTATCATTCAAGTTCACAGCGAAAATGGTGTGGGAAGTTCAACGGGGTTTAGTTGAAAACTGCATTAGCTCCTCAGCTACATTACTTCAGTTTCTGCACCGTTAGGAGCGATAAAACCCATGAATTACCCAGTGAGAACAGTGTTTATGGTAATGTTTGGATTCTCAAGCAAATATGCTACAAAACAAAGTACAAACTCCCAACAGAATGTTTAGTTCTTTGTTTTTTTTGTTGCATTTCACATTCAGCTGGATTCTTTGATGCTTTTTCTCCATAGAGACGTGAACGCTTTCTGGAATGTTTCAACTTGTGGGAAACTGCATCTGTAGATCAACCTCTTCCTATCGCAGTCAAAACTAAAATACTGCATAATATACGATTTCGCAAACACTGTATGTCAACACAACAAATCTATTCAGGTTATGACAGATACAAACTTTGCGTTAAACATGAAATGCACATTTTTAGGTTCTGTCACAGACAAAGTATGAAAAATTCCTTAATAAGCCAAAAAGTGACATTAAAGAACCTGTCAGATTATTTTCTTTCCATACAGATGGTCTATAGCTACAAAAAGCCAGAAAACTTCCCTTTTAATTTTTTTTTAATCTTTAGGATAACTAAACTATGCATACATATTTGTTTATTTATTACCCAACAGGCATATCTCTTGCAAAAACAGTTTGTATTTGCATTCAGTACTAAAATCAGATTGGATTGCACCAGTTATGAAAGCTGGAAAATCTTCCATTGGCCATTCTGCTTTGAAAGCTTAAAAAGATGTAAATGCATAACTATTAAATCATGACTAATTATTTTTCTGGACCGGGTGTGGATGCACAAGTGTTTACAATGAGTCAAAAAAAAGCAAGCATGATACAATCACATTCCTATTTTTTAAAACTGTTGGTATCCAAAGATATGTTGAAGATATTTCAAAAGAAAATATTTTGAAGAATATTAGTAATCAAACAGGTATTATGAAAAGTGTCGGTAACTAAAAAAGATATTTTGAAGAATGTTGGTGGCAAAATAATATTCAGAACAGTCTTAAGTATTCGTACAAGGTGGAAAAGTTGAGTCAATTCGTACAAATTCATACAACCTCACTTGTTTGATTTTGTATGATTTATCTAAACTCCAGTGACAGGCAAGTTTAGGGACGGGGTAGCTGTAGGGCATTCATACAAATTCATACGAACTGGCAACTCGTAAAATACGTTCAATTTAGCAAAAAAATTTGTATGAATTAGCCATCTCATAATATATGCACGAATTGGGTTGTATTATTCAAAAAATGTTGGTAACAAAATATCTTTTAAAAGTAGATATTTTAAAGGATGTTGGTAAATAAAAAAAAAAAAAAATAATAATAAGAATAATAATATATATATATATATATATATATATATATATATCAAAGAATGTTGGTAATCAGATAAACTAATTAGAAGATATCTTGAAAGAAGATATTATGAAGAATGTTGGTAACCAAAGAATACAATTTGAAGATATTTTGAAATAATATTTTTTGACGAACCATTGACATTGATGGAAAAATACTATGGAAGCCATTGGCTACCGCCAACTGTTTTGTACGTGTTTAGCAGAAAGAAATTGAACCTGTCGCCTTATTAGCTTATCCTGCTAGTTGTGGTGATTCATTCAGGACCATAATAAACACACTGTTTCATTACACAAAAGGCTTATTTAAGGTTTTGAAATTTCATGCTAGACTGATTAGTCTCCTTGCACTAACGTCATACCATTTATTTTGAAGCTGTTGTGTTTTATTTGGTTCTAAACCTCCAGCACTAAAGCTAGGCACCACCTCTGCATTTCAATTAGACAGCATGAGGAAGAATAACCAGTCTCCTCGGACAAAGCCAATGAATAACGCTCAGCATTCAGGCAATCGGAGTAGCTGTCCGTCATGTCTGTTTTATCTTTGAAGGGCCCTTGTGAAGCAAATCGATAAATCTCGAAACCAATTTTGCGGGGATAATAATGTTGTACTCGAGTGCGCCTCGTTTTCCACAAACACACATTATCCTTTTTCGAGTAACTCTTTCACGGCAGGATCTTTGCATGCATGTCCCGAAAAGTTATTGCTTGAAGTTTCTGACATGATCAAAACAAGGTTCTTGGCACAAGTAAAGACCACAAACCCCAGGCGAGCAGAAAACACATGCCGGGCTCTCTTCATAGGCATTTCCACCCAGACGGGACAATGGCAGTTCTGTAACTTTGTGCCGTTACTCAGAGCGAGACGTCCTGATTGACATCACATTACAAACTGCTAAAAAACAGTGACAGTGAGAAACTTTGACTCTGCTTAAACGCTGTTAAAGTGCTGATGCATATGAAGGCGGTTGATTGCAGAAAAAGACTAGCATAAGGAGACACAGCGGGAAGCATCGGTTCTCCCCAGACTCAATAAGCAGCTCAAGGGTAATGGAGATATCATTCTGACACCATTATTTGCACTCAGACTGCAGATTTTAGTGTTTATGTGGCCTCTAATGCTATAAATGATAGATATATGACATTTAAAATGCATAAATATTAAGGAATCAATAGTATATTAGTATAGGGAGGAGGCCCTGGGGATGACCTAGGACACGCTGGAGGGACTATGTCTTGGAAGAGCTGGAGGAAGTGTCTGGGGAGAGGGAAGTCTGGGTGTTCCTACTTAGACTGCTGATGGATGGATAGTACATTAATTTACATGTTTCAATCTCAAGTTAACCATTTCAATAATTGTGAAAATTATTCATATCAATTTCCAGTGAATGTGTGCCGTCAGAAGAGAGTATAAATAGCTGGTGAAAATATCCCAATAATCCATAAGCAATGCAGCACTTCAGTCTATCAGTTAACATATTGTGAAGTGAAAAGCTGTGTGTTTTTAAGAAACAAATCACTCATTGAACCATCTAAAACCTGTCTAGATAAATAGGATAATAGAGGACAATAGGGGATGGACTTTTTCTTGAACTCTTATTTTGATGGCACCAATTTACTGCAGAGGACCCATTAGTAAGAGAATGATGTAATACTACACTTCTCTAAATATTCTCTGATTAAGAAACAAACTCAAAAACATCTGGTCTGAGGGAGAGTACATTTTCTGCTACATTGATTTTTGTATGAACTAAACTTTGTTGGTTTAGAAAAATAAGAGATTTTACTAAGAGATTTTAGAGAATACATGCATGTACATTGTTAGAGATAATTACGGAAATGAAATAAAAACTAAAACAGTGTGGTTACTTTTTCTAAAAGCACACAGAGCCTAGCAGCCAATTAATGAAGCATTTATGTGAGTGGACCCAGTGAGATAATTGCAGGTTATGTTAAAATGCTCAACATATACTATTTTTCATCTGAACAAAGTTAGAAAGCTAACTGAAATGACATTATCTTAATTTAATTACTGTAAATACTAATGCTAACATTGTGTAATTTCATATGCAAGCTTTTAGCTTTGAAATGTATCATTTGCATTTATGAATGGTTCATTATTATGCAGTTTATATGAATGTTAAAAGCAAGTGAAACAAACAGAATGAGTATTTGGAAATAAAATAAAAAATAAAAGTACCCATACATTTAACATCATAAACGCTTCAAAGAGGCTGTGTTTGCTACTACTTTTAAGTATTTATGATACTTATCTAAAACTCACACTCCGACAGAGCTGTAACCAAATTTTTTTTCTCATACTAATGACACATGCACTTCTTTGTGTGGAAAGCCCGCTTTTATTAAGCAACTGTAGAAAGGCGTTCGGAAATATCAACGGATGAGAGCATCAGCGCACACGGGGCAAAAAGCGCTATTATAACACAGACGCACATTGACGCTGAATGCACTCACTCCACACCGTAGACACCTCAATTCTTTCGCGCGAAAGGGAAACACACTGACATCACATACGGGGCACGAGGCTACATTGCGCATGTCATGAACCGTCGAACCGTGCGACGCATGCATGCACCGAACCGTGCCACTCCTAATATATAAATATACATATATGATAATTGAAAGAACACAGCAAATTATGTTTTTTCTTTCTTTTTTTGTTAGATTTTTGCAATGCATTAGCAATTAGCTTTAGCATGTCAAATTGCAACCTAATACAGCACAAGTGTCCTCCTCTGAGCAGAAGGCACAGAAATCCAGCCAACAGAATCCCCATTAATGTCAAAGCAACATTGATAACGCAATAGGCCCAGTTCCATCTGAAAGAGCACTGACTGCTACTACACTTCATATTCATACATAAAATGAAAAGGAAAAGCCACGTTTCCAACTTCAAAGCTTACAATGGTGCAGCAGAAGAGTGCAAGGAACACGCTTTCCTCCGATACCTTTCATCCCTAGATATCTTTTTTATTACCCCCTATTTTTTAAATATAGTAAGTGAGGACAAATATATTTGCCTGTTCTACAGTCGACACTTGGTTTTGAAGTACTTTCAGCTGGGCAACGCTTTAGAAATGAGGGGGAAAAAAGGGCTTCCGCCTTTTGCTTGCTAAATGCTCGATCGCTGCGTTACAGATAAGACGTGACTTCCTTTGAAAAGGGCATTTTGTATTGAATCATGTTAAACATCCCTTTGGAGCTGGTGATTATAGTACTTTAAAATGATGGCCGGGGTTGAAAGGCTGCTTTACACGTGTAATTCAGCACAGAAGCACTTTACAAATGCCGTTTTCACAAAACTATTTCATGTCTGTAGTGTCACTGGAGCAGCATTGTGGACAGACTGATTTGTTTTCTTTACGTTCCAGCCGTCTGGTTTTCACAACTCTTGAAGAAGCGCTGACAATCTCTGTTATAGCTTAGATAATAGCACTGAATACAATACACAAATACAATGTACAGAGATCATGTAAGATGTACTTAAGAGGTTTGCAAGATATTTTAAATGTATTCTTGTCTGCAAAACGCCAACAGTGACCATTCTGATGTCAGATGTAATGCTTCTAATTTAGAGGTGTTTTTTTGTGCTTGTTGTGGGAAAAAAAATCTTGAAAAATACTTTTTTTTGCTACAACGTTTACTGAAACCCACTCCCTGAAGAGACTTAAGAAAACTTAAGAAATCAAAATGGTAGTTTTTATAATTTTAGTAAATATTTTTAAGTTTTTAAAGATTTTTTCAGTCATCTATATGCGTGTTTACTCCTGAGAGTTGACAAAACTTATAGCATATATATATGTATATATATATATATATATATATATATATTTTTTTTTTTTTTTAATTTTAAAGGAAGCCTAAATCAGAAAAAAGATACATAAAACGTGACCGTAAAGCCTTTCACATAGTTAAAAAAGATTTATATTTCAAATAAATGCAGCTGTTTTAACTTTCTATGCATCAACGCCGCCTGCAATAAAAGATGTATCATGGTTTCCATTAAATTATTAAGAAATACAACCGTGTTCAGCATTGATAATAATCAGAAATGTTTCTTAAGCAGCAAATCAACATTGAATGATTTCTAAAGGATAATGTGACACTGAAAACTGGAGTAATAATGCTTTGAATCACAGGAATAAACTGCATCTCTGTAAATACTGTATTTACAAAGAAAACAATTAACTTGAATTGTCATAATATATAAATACTTTTGCTGTTTTTTGCTGTGTTATCTATTAAACAGATGCAACCTTTGCGAGCATAAAAGCCTTATTGCATATATGTGTAAGGAATTGCGTTGGCATACATTTGCATTTTTAAAAATATCAGTCAGTTTAGGATGAAACTGGTATAGAGAGCTGTATCATTTATGAGACGCCATAAGAGTCTTTGAATGATTTCCAGCCTTTTAGCATCAACGTAAATAATTTAGGCCCGCATCTTTAATAACTACAAAGCAAACCTCCCCTACGCCAGCGCCACCGCTTCATCCCGCAGAGCATCGTATTAAAGTGATGGAACATCGCAGGTATACAGTGGGCTGAAATCAACTGGTTATGTTCCAGAACACAAACATTCAGTTTACATTGGCAGAAGCACACGTAGGAGAAACACATGTAGGAGGCTTGAACGCGGTGCTTTGAAGAAGCACGCAGATTCACCTCATGCTGCTAGTTTAAGTGCTTCTGCGTTTTTGAGCTGTCAGAAATGTCTTTTGGCTATATTCATGCCTATGAAGTGTTCACAGGACATCTGATGCTGACAACCTCTGCATAAACTGCTTTAGTAAAACAGAAATAACACACACCAACACTAATGCATGCATAAATAGCCTAGAATTTGTGTTATGAGCTGTATAATGTCAGATTGTGATATGATGCCTTTTCAGTCTATTTTACCCTTTTTAAATCCAAAACGTTCAAGTTTTTTAAAGCGTTCTTGTATATTGGCATGAGTCTTCATAATACTTCAGCATATACTTTTATTGCGCAAGAACGCATTACCAAACCGAGTACCAAAACAAACTTGTAGCCAATCAGCAGCAAGGGGTGTGTCTACTAATGATGTGGAGGAGAGTGCGTTCAGTAAACAGCCGAGCCGAGCGACAGAAATATAAAAAAACAAGAGAAAAATGTCTGCAAGAAGTAGGACCCTTGTAAATATCGAATCAGATTTCCAGCGCTGGAGAAAACGCAATGAATGGCCTGCGATCGGACGCCGGGATTTACTTTGGTTCTTCTCTACAGGTGAGTATACCAGAAGCCTTGCCACGACAGCTTAAAATCTGCCTACACTGGACAAGATAAACCGACTATTGAAAATCATTAGACATTTGTGCCAGGAAGTCAAAAACAGAACGCGGCAGAATGTCTAGTGTAAACAGCATCACTGATTATAATGACTTCTATTTTGTTGCTCCGCTCGCATCCTGTGTAGATGGTATAACATTGGTTCTGCTTTGTTTCACAGAGCTAGTCATTGCCTGGGTTGCGTAGGCTACGTATGTGTGGGGCAGAGCTATCAAAGTAGGAGACGAGATCCTTTTGGGGTAGGGGCATCTTTGTTTTGGTAGTTTCAAATATCAACATTGGCTTCCAGAAATCGCTTACCCTGCCTTTAAATAGATCAAAAGTGTCAGTAAATGCTGTTTTTTGAACGTTCTATTCATCAAATACTCCAGAAATCTTGGTCTATCTTGGTTCCCACAAAAAAAAAATATGAAGCAGAATAATGTTTCCTGAAGGATCATGTGACACTGAAGACTGGAGTAATGATGCTGAAAATTCAGATTTATCATGACAGGAATAAATTACATTTTCATAAAAAATTGAACTTTTATAGACAATATGAGCTTTAAAAAATGTATATATATTACTGTCCACCAGCTAATCAATTAAAGGGGTCATATGATGTGATTTCAATATAGGATCTAAACCAACATCCCCAAAAGATGGCTTGTTTAAACAGTCCCCACTTTTCTACATCATTTTCTACATTTCTACGATTAATTTTCATAACACCACACAAATTTTTACGCAAAGAAAGATGGCAGAGCTATTATTCTTGCTGTAGTGTTGCTGCGGGCGCCATGTTCTGGAGACACTGTGTGTCGTTGTTAAAGTGAAACTATTTATTTGTGCTTCCAAAAGAGGACATAACTAGAAATCTGTGGTTTCCAGAACAGCACAACACAAATATTCATATACATTCAAAACAACCACGTGTGAAATTTGTATGATTTCAATCGCTTCAGGGATCCGACAGTCGAAACCTGCACATTAACCTGGTCACACTTACATCTCTGAAGTGACGGAGGATCTAAACAAGCTTCAGGCTTTCTGCTGCGAGCCTAAGCCTCTGAGTCAATATCAATACCTCTCTAATATTGAAGTGTTTTTATGAAATTCCTCTCACAGTTCAGCAGCTGGAAATGAATTCTGCGGCGGGCTGAGATCAGCGCAGGGCTCAAGGAGGAATTGCAGCTCTCTCATCCTGTCTAAGGCCTGTTTCGATGGGTTCCTCTCCTCTGAAATAGTGCTCCCTGAACCAGAACGCAGATCCGAAATTGAACTCTGAACATTTCCAATAACCCCTGCCATATTTAATCAGTCTACAGCGACCTGACGCCACCTGAGGAGGAATGGTCTGTCTCTCACGTCAAAGGGTTGCTTATTGTCCTTTGGGGCGACGTGGTAAATGACTAATCTAAATGTTGTTGACTTTGCTTGTGCTGGGAGCATATCAAGCGCTGAATGGAAGTATGATAAAGATAACCGAATCAGCCACCCAATCAGTTTCAAAACTACATTATGACTCCTATTTTCCACATTTTACATCTTTTCAGAAGTTTCAACACTAAATGATTTCATCTGTTGGTTAACAACAACACATACAACCATTCAACGTTTAAGGTTTGTGAGGTTTTTAATTTTTTTTAATTTTTTGTTTGTTTTTGAAGAAGAATCTACTGCATTTGTTGGATTTAGCAAAAAAATAATAATAATCCAGTAAAAAATGTTAAATATTAAAATTTTTGTTTGATTATTGTAAAATGTAATTTATTCCTGTGATGAAAGCTGCATGTTCAGCATCATTACTCCAGTCTTCAGTGTCACATGATCCGACATAAATCATTTTAATATGCTCAAGAAACATTTCTGATTATGATGATGTTGAAAACATGTTTAATAAACGATGCTTAATAATTTACTGGAAACCATGATATACATATATAAATATATATATATATATATATATATATTCAAGATTCGCTGATAAATAGAAAGTTTAAAGCAACAGCATCTATTTAAAATCATTATCTTATATCTTATATATTAGTGCTGTTACAAATTAATCATGATTAATCGCATTCAAAATAAAAATGTGTTGAAATAATATGTGTATATATTTGTATCTGTATATATATATTTATTATGTATATAAATACAAGCACATGCGTGTGTATATTTATGAAAAATATGCTATATTTGTATATTAAATATATTTAGAAATCATATAAATTATGTAAATATAAATACATACGACAATACATGTAAAATATTTAAAAAACATACTGTATAAGTGTGTATTTGTATATAAAAAATATAAACAGTACACATACATATTATATAAAGAAAAACTTTTATTTTGAATGCAATTAATCGTTTGACAGCACATATATATATATATATATATATATATAATGTGCATTCACTGTCACTTTAAATCCATTTTGCATCCTTGCTGAATAAAATGATTAATTTTCTACCAAACATAAAATAAAAATACAATAAGATAAACATAAAAATAGCACTCATATTCCCCTGCTGATTTAAAAACATCCAAAAAGTATAAAAGTTTAACATTGGTAGCCATAAAATCTTTCAAATATGCTCCTGAAGGAACATCAAATCATAAAATGATGATCTATTTATAGTGAGCTGTGAACAATGCAGGTGTATTCATCTGTGGAGTGAGAGACAGAGAGAAATCAAGCGAGATTTGGAGAGTGATTGGTGTGTAATTGAATGGTTGTTCTGGAAATTTCCTGTGCTGGCTCCATCATAGCTGAGATTTCATTGTAATGCATGGCTAACCCCTGCCATAGCAGGACCTAATCAGAATTAATTCAAACATGGTGGCCTGCAGAAATGAAAGCTGCTACAAACCATCACCATTTCTCTTTCGAGCAGAAGAGACAGCTGTCGAGAAAACAGGACGCTTTTCCCCATCAATCTATGTGCTTTGCCAAAAACTGCAGCCTGTGAACGGAATGGAAAAGAGCGCCTAACATCTTCAGATTTTTGATCTTACATTACGGCAGACATTGTGTGGGTTGCATTAATGACAGATAAAGTCCTTCATATGTCACATAACCATCTGTCAGATTAATTTTACGACTTAAAGTGATTTGATGACCAGCTAAACTTGAACTGCCATCTGTATATAAACACAGAGAATGCTAATGTTCAGAGCTAGCGTACTGATAATGACATGCATCACTTTTAATGCCAATAAAGCTAAATTAAATCCTCACACCATAATACATCAGACTCTCAATAGAGTATTGGTAATCAACATAAAGTATGGTGTAACACATACTACCATCAAGTAGTAAGGTCTGAAATATATTATTTGTTGTTATTATTATTTGAAATGGACAGGTTAATGAGATTCCCCCATATTCTGTATACTGCCAAGTTGCCGACTATATATATATATATATATATAATTTTGATTTACTTGTCAACATAGAATTGTATTGTAGAATGCAATGAATAAAAATATTACATAAATAACTTTACAAAATAAATACAAAAATAACATTTATTAATAATAACAATAATATCAACAATATATGCTATATTGTTATACCATTTCTAGGCTTTACAAAGAATGTTGTGAAAAGGGAAAAAGTCCTGTGGGCGAAAATGCCTTGTTGATGCTAGAGGTCAGAGGAGAATGGGCCGAGTGATTCAAGCTGATAGAAGAGCAACTTTGACTGAAATAACCACTTGTTACAACCGAAGTATGCAGCAAAGCATTTGTGAAGCCACAACATGCATAACCTTGAGGCGGATGGGCTACAACAGCAGAAGACCTCCACTACAAATAGGAAAAAGAGGCTACAATTTGCACGAGCTCACCAAATTTTACAGTTGAAGACTGGAAAAATGTTGCATGGTCTGATGAGTCTCGATTTCTGTTGAGACATTCAGATGGTAGAGTCAGAATTTGGCGTAAACAGAATGAGAACAT
>JAUMHR010000055.1:1819016-1836812 GCA_032361145.1 Enteromius fasciolatus
TCACAAGAGGGAGCAAATGTCGTAAGCTTTTTAAAAATTAATCCACACTAAGAGAGACATAATCATATACAATAAGACGTTTTATGAAAAATGTATCAAAATGAAGTGATTTTATGATTAAAAAAGAATAAATATCTAATAATGGCTCAAGACCTTAGTTTAAAGTAATAATAGATGTCCATGCCTCATTGACAGATTGTTCGTTTTAAGCACAAATTCATTTAATATTGTTCATTTTCAAAAGATATTTATACATTCTTTTTGGAAATGAAGAAAAAAAAAATGAGAAAGTTAATTTTTTTTAATTCAAGAAACACTTACTGCCTTGACTGTGACTACAAAACTTTACGCTCTGATTCAACACCTTTTAAGTCCCTAAATTGCAGAAGGTTTAATGAAGAGCTTTTTAAGTGCCCTGATTTCTACAGTGAAGCCTCACACAGCTGTTTCTGCTGCTCCAGAACCCCTCTTCACAATATTGATGTGGCCGAAAAGCAGAGCAGACAGAAGATGAAGCAGCCAGATGTCCTTGTGTTATGATATTAGTACAGAAGAATGGGCCGCTGGAGTGGATTGTGATATGAGAGCACGATGGGCCGTGTGATACGGACGCATGGATGCATGGATGGATGGCCTAACCTGGGATTGCTGTGAACAAAAAGCTTGTGTGCACAGCACTGAGAGAGTTATGGACCAATAGAGCTCCTTCTGGAAACACACTTACATTACATCAGCGGCACATTAGATAATTATGACCTATGCGATGTGGCACATGAGTCATGCTACCATTACATCCACCTACAAACAAGCAACATGGAAAGCAGCATCTGACAAGCCTTCAAGAAAACAATGGGCTGCATTTTTCCCTCTGGCATCATTTAATGGATGCTGTTTGAAGAGCCATGGAGAACATGCTGCTGAACTCCACTGCACCTTCACATTTAAGCCCACATAATGAAGCATCTACAGAAACAGATCATTTGCTGCAACCCAACATATTAAGGTGCTTTAGAACGACTTAAATGTCAAATATCAAAACGTAGAATTATATTAATGATATCTAATGAAGCGCTGCACTGATGGCTATTCAAAAGCAGCCATGTTTTCTGACTTAAAACAACATTTACATGTATTTGTATTTATTTCTGTATTTTTTTAATATATGCCTCAATAAATGTTGTTATAGTACTGCATTAGAGGGGAGAAAAAAACCCCTAGGGAGGCTAGGGTTAACAGATGCTCGGAGCCCAGCCTGGTCCCCGCGTGCCCCCCGGAGGAAGTGGAGAACCTGGAAACAAGGGGCTCTTCGCAAGGGTCGGCCTTGGCTCGGGTGGCGGAAGGGGAGGCGGAGGAAGACAAAAAACGCAGATGCTAGAAATGAGCGATATTTAAGGCGGAGGAGAGGAGATTTGCGGGGTAATCAATAGTGATGAGATTGGTGGCAGCTGCGATCGTTCATGCGTGATTCCTCCCGAAATTCGATTAATTGCTTAATCGTCATTCAAATTGCCGTGAGACTGGACGCAAATGACGGGACAAGCAACCCGCGTCTGCTGCACCCACCCCCAAACAGACGAGTACCAGAACCACACATATTACAAACGATTCCCGCGGCATTCAGGTAACGTTAGCCATTTCCCTTTGCCATTTCAACCCAACATCCAGCTGTTTAACCAGAGAAACGCCTGTAGCGTCTGCTGTTACTTGGCAATCATGAAAGCGCTGTCAGTTACAAAATCAACCCCTAAGCCTTTGGTGACACATACACCACGAAATTAAAATGTGTATCTCTCCCCTGTCGTTTCCCCTCACGCGCATTGTCCCGCAGGAAGAAACAGCGCCCTGGATGTTAGTGGATGGCGCGCACGGTCTACGAACACGGGACACTTAGCTTTCATTATTTGAAACAGCTCAAATCTACTTTTTATTAAGTTTTAATTAATCAATATATACCATCCAAGGCTGACTTTTCCAAAAAACTTCTTTATTTTCTGCTAAGAAGAAACCCCAGAAGTTATGTGAAGTATAGCTCCATTGTTGTTTAAAGTAAAAGAAAAGGGGAGAAAAAACAAGGTCATATTATGTTAGTTTTAATAAATAAAAATGTGGGGGAAAAAAATCTAAGAAATTCTCTTTTTTTATTGTATTTTTGCTGTATCGAAAACATACCGAACCGTGACACTACTGTATCGTATCGAACGAACCGTGATTTTTGTGAATCGTTGCACCCCTAATAGATAGATAGACAGATAGATCCGTCTGAACTAATGTACTGTAGATACAAACGGAATTTATTTTATGATAATATGGAGTTTCTAAGAAAACACTGATTCTTCTTGTGAGTGGAACAGCTATTTTATAATAACCGCTATTATTATTTAATGTTCTTTCAACTCTCATGCCTCATGCAGAGCTTCTCAAACTACAGCATTATTGATTCGACTCGACACAAACAGCTCTAGAGAGGAGATGAACTTTATAGAAAGCGCCGATGTCTGGTAGAAAGAACTTTGTAACTGCTTTCTGTAACACTGTCTGCATAATTTCCTGCTGATATGAGATTTTCCCGGTTTTGTTTTGAAATGAAAGAGTCTGAGGTGATACATAGTCCACACATTTAACATTTATTGAAACTAAATGCCAAATATGCATTGAGCTGTAATCTTCATGGCAGGCCTAAAATCACAACCATCGGCTTACATTTACAAAACAAAACCTTCTGGTAAAAACATGCAAAAACAGGCATGAAAAACGTACAAAATAAATACAGCAGAATGTGACCCCATTTCAAGGCAAAGAGCATGTTTGACAGTATCTTCTGTATTAATGGTAAAAAGCGTGCGCACAGTGGCCAGTTGCATAAACTTAGCCTTCATATTAAGACAGTGTCTTAACAGCTATTCTGACCAACTAGCGATTAGCCAAGAGTAATCTTTTTTATTTTTTGTATTTAACTTAGACTAATATACATTTTTATGTAACTGAGTTTTAAAAAACTGTGACCAGTCTCGAAGAAAAATTAGCTAAAGCTGATGAACTTTTAAGACTAGCCTTAACCTTTTGTGCAACCGGCCCCTGGTCATGAGCTGCACACATCTTTCACATATGAGGCACATCTGGTCATCCTCACACCATCAGCTGCTGTTCTGGCCACCGGGGTTTAACTGCGGCGATCTAAAGCATCGCCTGAAGGAAGCTCATGGAGAAAACACACCTGTACTGAGCTCAGAGTTCAGCAGCACCTCATACACAGCTCGTGTCCAACCCAATCACATCATACACACTGGCCACAACAGACAGCATGGCGGTCTGGAGATTCTGCACTGTTCACCAGAAACACGGCCAAATGCTTAGTGCATTATCTGACTCATCTCATCTTCTGTATACACTACATACATGCATACATTTTTTGTTCTTTCAATATATATGCTCAAATCTGGATGTTTCAATACAACAGCAAAAGTTTGATATCAGCAGGAAATTATGCAGACAGTGTCACAGAAAGCAGTTACAAAGTTCTTTCTTCCATACATCGGCGCTTTCTATAAAGTTCATCTCCTCTCTAGAGCTGTTTGTGTCGAGTCGAATCAATAATGCTGTAGTTTGAGAAGCTCTGCATGAAGCGTTAAGGGGTTGAAAGAACATTAAATAATAATAGAAGTTATTATAAAATAACCATTCCACCCACAAGAAGAACCAGTAACCTCCTGTGTTTTCTTAGTACTGTAACTCCACATTAATATAAATGTTAATATAAATAGTTTTTTTTTTCTTTCATTAGTCAGTGCTAGGACTATTATATATATATATATATATATATATATATATATATAAGAACAGTAATACTTCACAATAAGGTGTCATTAGTTAACATTAATTAACATAAAGAAACAATGAACACTTCATTTTACATGTATTACTCTCTTTATTAATCTTTTTTAATGTTAGTAATACAATTGTTATGTTCCAGGTTACATTCATGTTAGTTCAGTGCATTAACTAATGTTAACAAAGACAACTTGTGATTCAATAATGCATTAGTAAATGCTGAAATTAACATTAATTAATACATTCTGTATTGCATCTGTATTGTCTTAAATCATGTTAACTAATGTTTAACTAACTAATGAACCTTATGGCAAAGTGTTTTCTTTTCATTCAATTTTATTTATTATGTATTCTTATTTATATTTTTTTCTTTTTATGTATATCAATAATAATAATAAAATATTCAGTAGCACTTTATTTTATAGTTCCTCATGTACATACTTAATGTAGTACAGCAATTGCAATAACGAGGTAATAACTAGTTACTGACCCCCTAAACCCAACCCTACCCCACATACAAGTTACCTTATATTACCAGTACTTGCTTGGGTAAGTATACTGTAAGTACATGTACTGTAAAATAAAGTACAACCAAACATTCCTTAATTCACCATTTTATTTAAGGCACCTGTGTGCCATTTAAAATAGTTTTTTAAAAATAAAATCAAAATAAAACTAAATTAAAAAATACATGCATATCAATTTAAACATACAAGCAAAATAAATATTTATATTTATTAATTATCTGTCTGTGTAATAGGATTGGCCAGTGTCTAGCAATCCTGTTAAACACGCTACATTAACATTAAAATAACATGTCATCTCTGACATATCATTTCGCCAACAGTGCAACTTTTGGTTAATTAACCTTTCCCTTTAATTAATTGATAGTATTCATATCAGTGACACACATGCAAATCATTAACGCTGATAAATGCCTGGAGTTGCACAGAAAGGCTGAACTAAGACATGCACACTCCTGCACCTTCGATCAATGCTGGCTCTATTCGATGCATCATGCTTCCTCTAATCTGAGACGTGGCCACAGTTCAGACTAATTTAGATGAAGTAGCGTGACGGATATTCTGTCAGGCTATTCACTATTAGACAACGCTGGGTGTGGCTAAAATAAAAGAGTCGTAAACATCCCGCCTACACAATCTAAAACAAACAATGGCTGGCTGCTTCACCTGTCAATCAAACTGACTCATCCCACTCTGTCTTCGGCCTCAGATGTGTTTCTCTTATTGGAGAGGATCTTGACGCGGTGGGGCGGGAGCTGAATCAGATTAATTAACCTCACTCGTTTGATGGCTGGATCTGTCATTCCCACTATGACAGGCACCTGGCTATCTTTCACCTCAGAATGGCAGTCCCATCGAGAAAATATGATCCACCGAAAGGTCAACACGAGTGTAGCAAACATGAAATCTGTCGGTGCAATGACACATCCGTCCAGACAGACATATCTGTGTGTGTCTCTGCCGGGATACCTGCTATCAACACCAATGCAGCGATGCGTCAGTCTGACTTATAAATAGCCTTCAAATTTAACACAAACCAGAGCGGGTAAAAATGGCTTTAGCAAGGTGTAAAGAACTGCAACAAAAATCTTCTTTTCTGAAGATTTGTAACAATTTGAATGAATCAAATCAAGCAAACAGTCTACTATAGCCTTTATAGCTTGCATGATTCAATTTTGCTTAAAGGTTTTCTCCAGACATCTTCAGGGTGACACATATGTGGAAATATTTACACATTAAGTTACCAAAATATATAGATCAAAAGATAGAGACATTTTATATATGACACACACACACACACACACACACACATATATATATATATATATATATATATACTTTACACTTTGGTGAATTGAATATTTTGACAAACATATACATTTTTCTTATTTATTTTATATATGACAAATATATATATATATATATATTCAGAGCATTTTGTTTACCATAGCTGCATTTATTTAATAAAAAATATGCACATATATTTTCTTAATATAATATTTGATATAATAAAATATTATTATATATATTTAAAAAATGAATTCAAACATATTAAAGTGTTCAGCATCATTCATGCAATCTTTAATGTCACATGATCAGAAATAATTCTGTTCGAGAAACGTTTCTGATTATTATCAATGTTGAAACCAGCTGTGTTTATTGATATGGAATACATAAAACATTTTTTAACCCTAATACAACCATAATGCTTCTTCCCTTTGTTTTCTAAATGGAGAGAAACGTCAAGGAGTGAGTCAACATGCACATTTTTGTCCCTGCTTAGAAAGGTATGCACTAAAAACGTTTATTTACAAATAAAATATAATCTCCAAAATCATGAACTGAAGATCAACTGAATCATGTAATCTATTGATTAATTAATAACTATGCATATGTTTTCCAGCTTCATCAATTATAAACCAATGTATTATTAGTTTTTCAAGCCTGTACATAGTAGCTCAACCCATATTCATTCATTTTTAAAGATTTGCCATAGCCAAATGCAAATGGCCTGATTTGGGTTAGATCTTATTTCCAGTGTCAACTCTTTCCCTTTGCGCTCGTCTTTGGCTTATTTCTCTCTTCAAAGACGATTTAACTTTCTGACGCTCTGCAACAATGATGTTCATATGGCTTCTCAGTTTCTCATTTTCTGCTCCTGTCCTTGGAGAATTATTCCAACCATTCAAACCAATTTATAAGAGCTCAACTTGCATTTATTCTCAAACTAGTTTCACTATGATGAAATGAACACAAATGATCTCCTTTGACCTTATTTTCCCCCCAAAACCCTCTTAGGAATATTAATTGAAACCCTATAATAGAGCATTCCATCCAGAGAAAAAAAACCCAGCTGATGTAGGCCATTAGAAAACGTCTCGATAAATACGAATTATGCAAAGATTAATGTTTTTCATCCTGCGTTCTCAGCGAGGGTTTCATGCAGCGATAGAACATTAATTGCAGTAGAAGCGGAAAAATGATACACTATTATTTCAATAATCACTGAAGTTTTCCTGCCTAAAAGAGCTGATAAACGTAAAACAAAGCTGTTACAACAATAGAGTCCAAATAAGCTCTGACAAAAGAAATTATTCCAACCATGGAAGGCCAAAGATTAATTGAAATATGCATACGTGTGAAGAAAGTCAATTAGATGTGGAAAAAAGTCTGGAGAATTAAGGCTCAGTGATATTTTACTTGACAAATGCAAATGTCCTGGATTGTAAATACAACTTGGGTTGCAAATAAAGAGTTTGTATAAATGCATTTCACTCAATTAAATAATATTTTAGTATTGTAGCCAGTGACTTTAAAAATGTTATATTTGTGTTAAAGCCAAGTGGAAATGAATCAATCATTAATCAATCAATTTTATTTATATAGCGCTTTTAACAATACAGATTGTGGCAAAGCACTAAACATTATCAAGTAGGAGAATAGAGTGATGGTAATGTATAATGACGAGATTAAGATGGTCTCTGTAGTCACTCGCAAAAATTATATTTTCCCTTTAAATAAAGCTTCACTCAGAGTCTTCAAACCTTCTTGTAAGATCAGCATTACAATCTAAAATAATATGCTGTGCAATAAAATGCAATGCAATAAATTAAGTCAAATGAAAATTAAAATGAATAAGATAAAACAAGTATATCAAAATTAAAATTTATATAATGATATAATTAGGGCCCGGCCTATTAACATGTTAATTTAGATTAATTAATTACACAAAATTAACGCGTAATTTTTTTTTAACGCATTTTAATCACACTTATTTTTGCACCGCGGAACGTTTCTCACTGGATGAGTTTCGGCGGACCGATTATACGGGAGCACTAGCGTTTTTAATGTTTTGAATGCACTTGAAGCAGGGCTCTCAAGTCTCACACATTCACCGTGAGTAACATGCATTTCAGCCAGTTCACACGCTTTCACGCCACACCATGTTTTTCTCTTACTTTCTGAAAAGTAAGAGATAATTATAACTTGTATATACAATTAATAGACGAGGCGCAAACATACGATGTGCCAGCTTGCCAGCACGTTCATTACTAGGCAACATGGGTGCGCGCACGCACACACAGATTGGAATTTGAAAGAGCAATAATGAGGAATGCGGTAGGTAATTAATTCATTATTTATTTATGTGTATTACTTAATTAATCAAATTTTATGATTCCTGGACAAAATCAGTTGCCTGTGATCGAAGATAGTGTGAGCTGCTGCTGGGAAATATTGCCACATTCGTACTAAATTATTTCTAAAGTTTCAGATTCTGCAATGTGAACAGTATGAATGTACATTAAGTTGGCTCAGTTGTTCGGTTGGCTCTTTTGGCACCAAATTTATCTGTTTATTTTTAATACATTTGTATTTTTTAAAATATATAAAGCTATTTATTTCATTTGGATGAATTTGATTTGTCTCTTTTATCGGATTTACCATTTGTATAATTAATATTTGTGCTGATCATTTATGAACAATAAGTAAAATTACACTGCTAGCTATAACTTCAGAGAATTGGGTGGGCCAGAGGGGCTGCTGTGCAAATATTTTGTGGCTCCTCACCTATATCAGATCAAATCTCACTCCAAACTTTTGCTAAAACTTGAGTATTGTGTTTTACTTAAAAAAACAGTTTTCAGAAAGTTTACCTACCTATAGGGTTCCTGAATTTCTGAAATGTAGGCTACTATATTTCTAAATATCCTATTGCTACACTTAATGGCAATATTGCACTGGTCTGCTGGACTTGGCTGAACAAAAATAAACAATATTATGTTACATTATTCAATGGTATACTAAAAATCCATATGAAAAAACTTACTTCTCTCTGTTCTCAGGTCAAATATTTATATGCGATTAATTTCGATTAATTAATTACAAAGCCTCTAATTAATTAGGTTACATTTTTTAATCAATTCCTGGCCCTAGATATAATATAATACAGTGAAATAAATACAAAATTGCAATACAATAAAATGCAATCAATCCAAAACTTTAATGTGTAAAATAATATAATCTAATTACTTTTTTGGGAACATATTTATGTAACCTATAAAATAAAATGTAAAACAAACAAACAAACAAAAATGTCAATAAAATTATATTAGAAATAAAAACTGTTTGCAACTGTTACAATGGAGGATGTGAGGAGGCGTGCGGATTTATATGCAGGCCGTTTTATGATAAACACAGAGCATTGAAATACAAGCAGGGTCATCACCACAGTATCCAAAGAAGAGCGAGACGAGAGCAAGAGTCCGGGAAGCAGGCGAGGTGGACAACGGCAAAACAAGACAGGTAAACACAGGGTAAACTCCAAAACGACAGTACAATGAACCACGATTACACAGAGACAAACGGGAATTTAAATACACATACTTATTAGACTGGGTGGAGACTAGAGTGAACAACCATGACAACAAATGAGTGGGCGGAGACATGAATGAGAAACCGTGAAAACATATAGGGTGGGCGGAGACATGAGTTCATAGAAATGAAAATCTATGACATAGAGTTCACATGGTGCTGCAGTGGCATCCAGAGCTGGGCTGGCACATCCAGCATCATCATTACAGTAACGGACTGCAATTAAATAATAATAATAATAAGTATTTGAAAAAAATAAAATAAAATGTGTAATGCAATGCACTGAAAATTAAAATGAAAAACATAAACTAAAATTAATGCAATAAAAGAAAAAGCAATGCACTATAATCAATTCAAATGATTAACTAACTGAGAATCAAGGCTTGGTGACATTACTCGTCTTGAATTGTAAATACAGCTTTGGTCACAGATGAAGAGCAGATAGAAATGCATCCCACTCAATTAAACAGCATTTCATTATTCCAGCCAGTGACCTTAAATACGCTAATTTCTCATCTTGTACATCAGTGCATGATTACCGGCTCTTCAAACACGAGCCCAAACTCTATTACGGGTGCCAGACAACACTACAGCGTCAACATCACAGTCCGAGACACGAACAGAAGGAGAGTCGAGAGTGACAAGATGCCAGATCACTTTCAATTAATAATTTGCTTGGACAGCCGTGCGGGACGCTCTCTGCGGAGTTCAAACTGCAGCTGACACTGCAAAGATAGCGGAGGGGGACAAGGCCACATATCAAAATATATCAAAGAAGAACAGCAGGAGATAATTGGCAGGGGGCCGTGGTCAAATTGACAGCTTCCTTAAGTCTCAGATTAGCTTTGCTTCTGTCGTGGCGGCGTACCAGAGAGACAAGAGACAACTGTTTTATCGCGCTCCACCGGGAGGATGATCTGAGGGCCGCTTTGTCAGAGACGAGCAAAATAACGTCGGTAACTTCTGGCTGAATGCAGATAAAGGAAGGAAGAAAACAGAGCGGGTTTGACCCGGAGTGATATTAGCGCCGATCATGGACCTTATGGGGTCTGAGTTCATGCGGTTCTGCTTGACATTTTCAGCCGGGTCCTTTTCTGACAGTCCGCTGTGGGAGACGGGGTCAATCTACACTTGTCATGGCCTAAAAGTGATGGATATTTTACTTCACATGAATGCAAAAAGCACATTTGGTGTTTTCAGTAAGCTGGTGTCTTATAGTGTCACTTTACTATACTCTGAGTTTAGTCGTTTATTCTGTCAATCTATACTTTTTGCCTAACTGTATAGTTTTGAAGTGAACGATTTCGCAATATGTTCATTTAAAAAGAGAGATACAATATATATAATATTCAGAATATGTGTTTCACAGACGTACTTGGTGATTTAAATCCCATCCGAATTATTTCACAAAGCATTTCCTGTGTATTTTGTGCAATACGCCGTAGATGCTCTTACCACACGCACGTTTAATATATTTTAATATATAAAATAAATAAATAAATACAAATAAAAGATCATGTAAACTGTTAAGACTGGCTATTGTAAGATCAGTATCAGGTAAGATTACCCACGTTCATTTCTGCACTCGGTTAAATATGTTTTAATTATCAAAATAAAACATGGGTTTATTACAAATAAAAATCATAATAGTTGAACTAAAGTAACCACACATTAACATGGTTTTGCTATACTAGCCATTTAGCTTCACCATGGTATTTGTGATTATACTAATTGTAATCTGAATGGCTATAGCAATGCACGCTTACAGAGCGCGTGATCTCTGTGACGCTCAGATTAGATTTTTTTTAATGTGTGATAATAGTCTCGCGATAACGCAGCACGTTAATGCTGCTAACGGCCCACCACTAATATAGATATATTATATAGATATATATAGAGATGTTCCATTCCCTGATATCAACATTATCAGTGGTTCCCAAACTGGAAGGAACTGCAACAGAAAATGTAAACTTGAAGAGAGAGTGTAAATAACATAAAAACAACACTTTCGCTTGTCTGCCTGTGAGTGTGACCATTAACTGACATTTAAAAAAAAACATAAAAAATAAATAAAAAAAATACTGGAATCTGATTATGTTTCTAGATTCTATATAATCAGTTACTACCCAGCACTGGCAACCACCTCATTTTGATTTTAAAACACATTGATATTGCAGGGTCATGCTTATGTTTCATCTTGCAAATTATTTTGGATCAACTTGTAAATAAAGTCGTACTTAGATACTTTACACTCTCTAAAATACTGAGGCAGCCCAATGCAGAGGAGCTTGGAGCACAAATCCCCCACGATCCTCCAAATCTGCCCCAAAATACTACACCCACCATAAAACATACAATATTGTCCATGTCAGGGTATTACAGTATATAGTATATCTACAACAAAAAGTAAAATTATGCAATGCAGTGCAAAAAATAAAAAATAAGGTCCCACTTTATATTTAGTGTCCCTTGTACCTGTGTACTTCCATAGTAACTAGATGTGCATGTAGTATGTAACCACAGTGTAAGTACACACCGGTACATAGTATCTACAGCTGTAATATTTCTGTAACTACACACATGAAGAATGGTGTGTGTAAGTACAAATGTGTAACAGGACATTGATAACAACACTTCTTTCACTTCACTAAGTAGTCATGTCACTAAAATTACATTTAGCTACATTTTGTAACAGCCTGTCACACATTTATACCTTCATTACCAAAAGTGTTGTTACCAATGTCCTGTTACACATTTGTACTTACACACACTATTCTGAGGGGTGTTACATGTGTGTAGTTACAGAAATATTACAGCTGTAGATACTATGCATCGGTGTGTACTTACACTGCGGTTACATACTACATACACATCTAGTTACTATGGAAGTACACAGGTATTAGGGACACTTAATATAACGTAGGACCAAAAAGAATAATAATAAAACAAATAACACAAATAAAAAAAGCTAAAATTGTGTATTACAATGTAATGAAATAAACAGGCATTAATAAAAAAAAAGATCTAAATAAAAATGAAAACTAAACTTGTGCAATGCAATAAAATGCAACACAATAAAATGAATTAAAATAAATGACTCAATAACAAACGTAATATATTCAACTCAAACAAATAATCATTTTAATAGTCACCAAGCACTCTGCTCACGGTAGTATAGTCTGACCTTGCTGTTGAAGCCTCGGGCAGTCTGAGGGCCTGGGGCAGATGCCAGTAATCCTGCACTGTCCATTGGAAAAGAAGGATACCATTACCCTTAGGACACCTGGAAGCTTGTTATATCAGTTTGCTTGTCTGCATAATTTCACCAGGCAGTTGTGGACTGGTTTAAAACCTTTCCATATCTCACCACTGTAGGTTATGCCAATGGTTCCGAGAGTCGTATGCTTTATTAACAGAATACAATCAAGCACATTGCTGAGGACTATGAATAGAATCAGGCCGTTGCATTTGGATATGAAAAATACCGTAATCAATGTAAATACCTGAGTACCTGTAACATTCCATATACTAGGAATGCCTACATTTCTTCAGTGGTTTTATTGCAATACAAACATCATTGTATCTTTTTAGTCAGTTGCGTTCATTTGTTTTGATCTCAAACGGTTGACTGAATGCCAGACATTTTTTACAGAGAAAACGTACTTTCTGAGAGGAGCTCTGTGGTATTTATCCATGTTTTTTTAATTAAAGGAGTCAGTCACACAGGACACTGTCTAGCATTTAAAAACAGCGAGACGGACCACAGCAGAACAGAACACAAGGTCTCGAGACATGTTTTTAAAAGTTTGACAGCCGCTCATGACGCCAGACACAGAGGTAGCAGCAAAACATGGCACGCAACCAAATGAGTTCATATGATGTGCATATGCCCTGCATTTTATTATTATATATCTTTTTTTTTCAGTTAGTTTTCACTCTAGACACTACTGCACTGTTCAAAAGTTTTAGGTGAGCAAGATTTTTAAATGTTTTTTTATGCTCAAAGAGGCTGCATTTATTAGGTTAAAAATACAGTAAAATTCTGAAACATTCAAATTTAAAAGCACTGTTTTCTATTTGAGTGTATTTTAAAATGTAATTTATTGCTGTGATGCAGATCTGAATTTTCAGCATCAATACACCAGTTTTTAGTGTCACATAATCCTTCAGAAATCATGTGATTTATGTAAAATAAAAATGTAAAAAAAAATGTAAATAAAAAACTATTTTATTTTTCCATTTCCAGTTAATTTGAAATAAGAAATAATTAATTTGAGTGATTTAATACACTGAAATACAGTGTGTATATATATATATATATATATATATATATATATATATTTATTTTTATTATTATTATTATTATTATTATTTTTTTATTTTATTTAGCAAATGAAAACAAATTGAAATACATGACTAAATAACCAATCTATAATTTTAATATGCACATTTACTGTTCAACAACCTATTAGTAATATTGAAAACTGATTTTCCAGATCCTTTGATTAGTTTAAAAGAACTGCATTTGTGTAGAACTAGAACTTTATATTGAGACCCTTGATTAATATAATGCATCCTCGCTGAATAAAAGGGTTGATCTATTACTGACCCCAAACTTTTTAATGGCAATGTGAGGGGTATTTTGCATATTTTGTTCCTATTTAATCTGACCTCTGGTGACCCCTGGGTTGCCACATCCTCAATAATAAGGGCAACCGCATATGCAGCTTTATTTCAAATAAGTCTGCAAAAGCCCAGAGTCTTGACTGCTGGGCTTATATTGCGCTTTGGAAATGTTCTGCATTAATGCTGCAGCAGGTTTTGCTCTCCACCTCACAATTTCATATGCCATGCTGTTGTTTCCCTTTACCCCGGGCTAAAGCCGCTGCCCTCCGCCGTACCTGTCCTACCTGATGTGAATTTCTTATTCCACCAAAAGCCTCATAAACATTGAATATTTGCCACCACCTGGAAAAAAAAAGATGTTTACTAAAATGGGCTGCAGTGAGAAGCGTAACACAGCAGAGACCTGCGGTGCTTTTCCCAGCTCTGAGGCCGTAGCACACTGAGATGTGAAGCATCCATTTTACTGATGTGGGATTTTCTAATACATGCTGACCTTCATATCATGGGAGGGCCGCGTGGCTGGAGTAATGGATTAGAGCGAGATATGTCACTCTGCCCTTCAGTTCAGCTGTTTCACACTCACGCTCATACTCATATATTTTCTTGCATTGCTAAAACATGCAATTGAATTGCACATTTGAAAATATGATTTGCAATGCAGACAGTTCGCAATAAAAGACTTTAGCAGCTTTTGGTTAATGCTAGATCTTAAAATATTCAGCTAGTTTTGTCCTAAAAAACATCCTTAATCTAATTTTTCTGTTTGTTTTTTTCTCATTACCGAATATTAACACTAAATCTTGGATTCAATTTGCCATTATGCCATTGTCTTGTTTTCTTTCAATTTGTACAGGTTTTACATTTCTTTTTGGAACTTATTGATTGTAGGTTTTATTGAAAACATAATATAAAAGGCCAGCAGTTCCTCCTACCTTTAAAAATAAAGGTACTTCACGATGCCATAGAAGAACAATTTGGTCTAAATGAAGAACCTTTAAGAGGATTTGAAGAACATTTCAAAGTTTCTTTGTGGTGAAAAAAGGTTCTTCAGATTATAAAAAGGTAAGAAAGAGAGTTCTTTAAAGAACCTTTGACTGAATGGTTCCTTGTGGAACCAAAAATGGTTCTACTATGGCATCGCTTGAAGAACCTTTTGAAGCACCTTTGTTTTGACAGTGTAATATAAGATAAAAAAAAAAAAATTTGCTGAATATCCTAATTTGGTGTCAATCGTCAAAAATTATCCTTTTCATTTTTTTATTTTTATTTTGCTTGTAAATTTCTTATAAGGCTATATTATGATTGAAAACTTGGATTCAGTCCCTTTTATGCATTTTTTTTATGACATTTTGTACTTCTTTTTATAACTGATTTATAATTGATTTACAGCTTGTCCTAATTATTATTATTATTATTTATTTTATTGATTTTGTCGTTGTTGTTGCCTAATATGCCATTCTTTAAATATTCTTTAAATATTGCTTGTAATTCTCTCATAATACTCTACCGTCACTAAAACTTGGATTCAGTCTCTTTTTAGTCAATTTTTTCCAAAATTTGGTGATAATCTAGAACTTTGTGAAATTTGCAAGCAATTTTTTGTAGGTCTGTCATTTTTGAGAACACCACAAGTCCAAAAGTTATCTTTATCCAACAATACTTCTTTCTTTCTTTTTCTGGAAGGTTGTTATACCCTGTGTGAGCAAAGTCAGTGAATCTTAGCCCAATTTGATAATATCAACTAGCATTTTGGCAAAAATAAAATCCTCTCCAGGTCAAAATTGGACATTGAACGCAACATGAGGGTTAATGAGAAACTGTGCACAGCATACTGCTTTTTACCTCATTAGATTGAAATGGCACAAAATTATTAGCTGCAGTCAAACATCTCAGAGAGATATTTCATGCTGCTGTCTCATTTTCCCCAACTTTTTGCAAGGACATGGTAAAAAACTCCAAAATGTTCAAATTTAAAACGACCCATTTTCTACTTGTGAACAGCAGAAGTGCTGTAAAAGCCAACAATGCACGACAGGCTGCTGTACCGTCTGCATAATTTGCGACTCTAATTAAAATGATTTCAAAATGAATTTCACAGTTGGGAGAATGGACAACAGTAGTTTCTGGAACATTACCTCTCGGGATGCATATTCCTCCTACGGACACGCTGCATTGGGAGACGTTCAAATACAAACACGAGCATGGTTACATCATAAAACGCTCAGAATCCACCTACTCAAGAACACACACCCATCCACCTCCTCGCTCCGGCAGGGATTCGCCCAAGGCCAAGCGCCTACTAAGAGCCCTAATCAGTTAAGTTAGCGCGCCGTTGCCAACGCTGCAGCACATCTGACATGACAGCACTCGCGACCGGTCATAAATCAAGCCGTTCTTTCGCCCAAAGCTCAAGTGGCTCCGGTAAAGATTCTGCATGTGTACATCAACCTGCATTAGACGTGAAGCGCTCAGAGTGTGATACCCCAGAGAACCTCTGCTGAAACTTCTCGCTACGTTTCGGGAGCTAAAAGCTGCTGCTTTCTCGACGCCCTGAGCCTAGTGCCACATCCAGACGCAGCCCTCCAGCGCTGTGGTGATATACACGGATTGTGACTGACAAATCCAACGCACCACGTCACAATATGTTTTACAGCCTTAGCTGCAGTACTATTACAATACCAATGCATAGGTGTTCTTGCAATGCTTGTAAGTCACTGGTTTACTGCATTATATATTGATGGAGTTTACTGTATGTACCTTGTTCACTTGTTTATGAACCCTTGTGTCATTCCAATGCTGTTTTCTTTTTTTGCAAAGAATTGTTAGATTATGCTAAAATTATGCAAAATGATAAGTTTTAATGTAGATTGTAAGTATTGATGTAGATTGAAATTCAGTGCAAGTCACGTGGACTACTGTAATGTTCCTCTTTGCTTGTCCTTTTGGAGTTTATGGCTATTCGTTTTTGGTTCAACCAAAACTTTGGTGCATAATTCATCCTGCTTTACATATTCAGCAACTGATCGTTTTAAAGGACATTTTACACCCCAAAAAAGGAAGGTTTTGTCATCATTTACATAGCCTTGTGTCGTTCTAATGCTGTTTTCTTTCGTCCCGCAAAACACGTAATGAGGAGTGAGAAGTTTCTGGGCTTTGATGTAGATTATAAGTGAAAATGATTTTAATTTGTTTTTGTTTTCCTTACACAATGCTTTCATATGACTTGAAATTCAGTGCACAGAAAGTCATGTAAACTATTGTAATGTTGCTTTTTAGTCCTTTTGGATCTTACAGCTATTAGTTTTTGTGTAACTTTTGGTGCATAACTCATCCAACTTTACATATTCAGCAAGCATTTAACTGTATAAGGAATTTCTTACCCCAAAATGAAAGTACCGTCATCATTTACTTTCTTCTGTCAAACAAAGCTTTGATGTAGATTTTAAACGGAAAATGACTTCAATTTGTGATTTTCCTCACCCAATGCTATCATTCGAAATTCAGTACTCAAGCCATTTGGACTACTGTGATGTTGCTTTTTTGTCCCTTTGAAGCTTGGCAAAAACACACTGAAGCTTAGCTACAGCACACTATTCTTATTCTACATATGACAGCAGTAGGTCTGGTGTTCTTGCAATGCTTGTCAATGCCATTTTATCAATGGGAATGCATATCAAGTTTTTTTGGTGCAACCTGAACTTTGGCCCATAACTCGTCCTACTTTTATATATTCATTGAATTTCTAATATGCAAATGTACCCTTTCACTGTTCACAAAATGAAAGTTTTGTCTTTATTTAAGCACACTTTTTTCCTCTCACACAATGCTATCATAAAACTTAAAATTCAGTGCACAAGTCATGTGGACTACAGTTCCCTTATCTGTCGTACACTCCGACGTTATGTCGGAACGACAGATTGGGTCATGTACTTCAGGAGCCCTGATT
>JAUMHR010000055.1:1857066-1872954 GCA_032361145.1 Enteromius fasciolatus
GATAGATAGATAGATAGATAGATAGATAGATAGATAGATAGATAGATAGATAGATAGATAGATAGATAGATTGACAGAATGATTGAAAGAACAATAGAATGGGGCCTTTTTCTCAGGAGAAAGATCTGACAAGCAGGAAAATTAAGCAGAATCTCCATCTGCCCATGACTGAATCTTATTGCGGTGTAGGAAATATAATTGACATATTAAAAAGATCTCATTTGTGATTTTCTGTCGGTTGGGTTCAGTGTGACAGACGTCAGATTGTGGCTGCAGATCTGCCATCCTGCCTTTCTAAAGATGGCTGCCTGTAGATCAAGTCTTGGCTGACAGCACAGCATGAGCACAGAGGTCCATTTTATGTGCTGCTGCTCAGGATGTGACTGCTGTGAGGACGGAGAAACAGAAACAGGGTGGAGATTATGTTTCTCTACTGCTTTCTACAGCTTTTCAAAATGATTTAACATATTCACTAGTTTGGGGGTCAATGACATGATACCTATTTGTTTTATCAGGCTCTGTGAATGCATTTTAATAAACACAATGATCTAAATACCTCTTCTAGGATGAACATGCTTTAAATTCATGAGTTATCATTCATTTGGGTATTTTTGTGGAATTTAGAAATGTCACTATTCAGAGATTATGATGAATGGATGGATTGAACAATACATAGATAGATAGATGATAGATGTATAGACTGATGAATCAAGAATGATGGACTGATAAATATAACAACAGACAGAAGACAGAACGATAGATAGATGATAGACAGATAGAATGATATATCAATATACAGATAGATGGAACATATGAAAAGGACATTACTATATCTGCATCAAAAAAAATCACAAAAGTGATTTTATGTCCATAGAAAGCACAGTAAATGTAAATAGTCAAGTTTTAAGGTCTCACATTTTTGGAGAATAAAATAAAAAAATTGGTTGAAAAAAATGTTGTTTCAGTATAAAACTATTTTTATGCAAATATTAATTTACCATGCTTATTCTGACTTGTACATAATAAAATATATGAAATAATAAGGAAACATATTACATTTTATTGTATTTTTAATAGATTTCTTATTGACAAATGGCCAAAACCTAAGATACGTAAGAAAAAAGTGTTTAAGTATACAACTAATTAGTATTCAGGGTGAAAATAATTTCTTTACTATTATTGTGTCGTTTAATCTTATGACATTTTAGTTGGTAACTTTAGAAAAAAAAAAAACTAAATTGCACTTAATTTAAACAGAAAGCTTTTTTCTTTTTTGAGCGTTTCAACAATTTAATTAACAGAAAAGCATCTGAATTCCTCCTGTTTTCATTTTCAATACATTGGGGGACAAAAAGCCAAAATTGTAAGGACTGCATAACTATGCATAATATTTGCATAATATTACATTATTAAAAGCACTGAAGTCCTTTGTAATGATATATAAATACCTTTAAATCAGAATTCAAATACCTTTACAAGTCTGCATGAAGCCAACATGAATACTAATATAACTTTTCCAAAAAGCTAGTGCGTGTTTATTAAACGAGATCCTTTATATTTCACCGTGTGAGCTGTAGTTGTCAGTATAGATTTATTACGCTATAGAGAAAGCGTCTACTACAAAGCAGGCTCGTCTCCAGGGTTAAAAACGGCAGCTCTGCATATTTGTGGAGCTCATGTAAATCCTCCGCTACCTCTGACAGATATAAAGCTGATGTGACCAAGAAACGCCGGAAAGCTTTGGTGATTCCGCATGGAAAACAAAGGCCGCCGATCGCTTCCTTCTGGTCTAAACTGACTTTGAAAAAGAACGTACAGGTAGACGATGCCTTGAGGGGAGAAAATAAAGAAATACACAATAAGCATATTTGTTGTGGCTGAGGCCGCTGAATGCCGGTAAACCAATCTATCTTGAGACGGGGCCGACTTTGCATTTCAGAGAGGCTGTCCATTTGCACTTCTGAGCTCAAACATGTTTACGGCATTTCTCTCCGCTGCTCCCCAAACTAATTGCTATTGCTTATGCTTGGCTGCAGAGCGCTTGGAAGAAAAATAGGAAGAATCAGGAAATGTCAGTCCGGTTCTAACGCTCAGCTCGTTAAAATACCGCGGAAACGCATAAAGCCCCTTCCACCCGGAGAGATTCACTCTGGTTTGCCTTAAGCATCCAAGGTTATATGCTGCGTAAGAGCACATAAACAACGACTCGAACGCGTCTCAGCATGCCGAGATAAACAACAGGCAAAGCTGCATTCAATATGTAGAATATTTGACTGAAAACACACAGGATATTGGCAGTTGTCAAGCGAAAAGTGTGAAGTTGAGAACAACCACAGTCTCAGAACATCCAAGCCTCTGAGCTTAATGCAGCAGCCATGCAAACCAGATTTGGATAATAAACAAGAGAAGATCACTTGAGCAAAATGTAACCTGGTCTAATAAAAATATGTACCTCTGTGCACTTTTTGTGCAACACTCTATTCACGCGCCCTAGTGCACGTTTCGCCACAGTTTCAAAAAGAAATGTCCACTGAGTTGCGCTAAAACACAGGCTCAATGCGTGGACCCTGGAACATTTATATTACGTTGATATAGGAATGTATGTCATAATGGTATGTATGTATATAGGTGTATATGTCATAACATGATTTTCTTCAAGTGACTGCAAATTTATTAAACAAATTCGTGCAGTGAATATGTACTTATTGGTACATATTTCGTGTCTCACTAAAAAATGCACCCAGGTACGTTTAAGCCATGAGACCAGATAGGGTAAAATGTGTGCTGTTGATAGAATATACTGTAGGCCCTAAATGTAAAAAAAAATGAATGCAAATATTAATTTCAGCTCGACCTCGAGTCAACTATATCACATCCCATCAGAATGTCACATGGAGGCCACAACAACGCTTATTCAAAACACAATTTGAGAAGACAAATGTAAATCCTGTCCAGACATGATCAGGGTTATGTGGATTAAAGGATTTTGACATGCGCTCGTGTTTGTGGTGATGTAGGCCTTTCCTTTTATTTTCTTTGCGTTTTAAAAGAAAGACAGAAAGGAAGAACTAAATAGATATGTGGGATTAGGTTCTGTAAGGCTGCTATGGATTTTATCATTATTTTACTTACTGATTTCTGATTCAGTCATCTTATTCATAGCAAAATCATTTTGACACTTGCCATTGTTGCATTGAAACTATTGTTGTGTAATGACATTAACAAACATTTTTACATAATCATAAACCAGTTGAAAGTTTCTTATAGAAGTTTTTTTTTGTTTTTTTCCCAGAAGACTCACATTAACTTTCATTATGTAATGATATTAAGACACATTCTTACATTATATAATGATAAACCAATTGATTAATAAATTAGAAAGTCTAGAAGATATCTGAAGGAAAGCAATGAAAAACAGGTAGAGGAATGTGTGTAAAATGTATCTTGTGTTTTTAGTATACGAGTTAATGCAAAGTGTTAACAGAAAGCAGGGAAACAAGAAAGAAGAAATAAGGAGTGGACAGCAGCACAATGCCGCTCTCTATTTCACAGCTGTGCTCTCCGTGCCAATCCAATAACCCAGCAGCACACGAGGGCTCGTCCAGCGGCTCAGCGGGTGACATGTTTACGGCGGGCCGCTGTGTGACGCCCCTTGGTCCAGCGCAGCGCCTGCGATCATCGCCCGGCAAACTTCAAGTGCTGATTCACTGGGCCTGACCTTCAGAGAGACTGGGCCAAAGCCAGTGTCTGTGTGCCATGATTAATGAGAGAGGCCGAGACCAGACAGAAGCAAGTTTATGTGCGTGAGACGAGTGCGGAGAAGAGAGACAGCGAGTGAGACAGAAAAAAGCAAAACAGAGAGTTATAACTCAACTGCACTCTCCTGGTGAGGTTTCCAAATTACTGGTACTCAGAGACAGGTAGTCAATTCTCGAAGCAGACCCCAGATCTCAGTAACTGTGTGCTGCTGTCATTAGGGTCCAATATCGGTGTCGGCCCTTAAATCTCGCCTTCATACAGTATGTTTCCCACATTTGTGCTTCTCTCATTTAATGCTGAACTCACAGAACATCACAATTATTATTAAAGGTGCAGAAAAAAGCTACATTATAACAGACTTTTTTGGGGGACTTTTTTTTCTCGCAATTATGAGTTTGCGTCTCGCAACTCTGACTTTTTTCTCGCGATCGCAAGATTCAGATTCAGAGTTTCTGAATTTATAACTCACAATTGTGCATTTATATCATGCACTTCTAAATTAATTCTTTAGCATTCGCGAGTTTGTATCTCCTAATTCTCAGAAAAAAAGTAAAACATTGCCTGTTTGTATCAGGCAATTCTGAGAAAAAAATAGTAATTTATCATTGTTTAAATCCCCCATCAGGTTTCTATTAAAGGGACACATTTTCTACCCTGTGTTTTCCTTTATTTGTGCAACCTGGCAACCGTTACTGCAGAAATAAAGGCTAATGAAACTGAAAACACTGACAATCATGCAAGTTGGAATTTAGGAAATTATGCAGACATATTCTGCTCAAATGAAAGTATAATAAAGCCAGTATGTGTTTCCTCATGTGGTCATTTTTACTGTTTTCTGTGACTAAATCTGCCATCAGACCTTCACAGTGACAAAATGTAATGAATCCAAACACGGGCATCGACTATACTGTTTGCTGAATAAACGCAACCTCTGTGCCACAATGCATGTAATCATCAGCTGCTGTGTGCATTTGTAGAAACCTGATGTTACCTCAATAAAACTGAATCAAAAGAGGCTGTTTTCTGTCTGCCTCTACTTTCCTCACTTCAGTTTTCTCCATTAGCCAATGCTGAAACAGGCTTTCATGAAACCTTAAATTCATAAATCTTCTTACACACACACAAACCCACCTACACATACTGTATAACAAACAATCATCTGTGAAAGACACCCATTTCTGAATCCACAAAGACGTCACCTGTTGCTTGGGTCACGAGGGAATTATCGAATTCCTTGGATTCAATGCAGGTACTCCAGGCTATTCAATTAGTTCAAATTAACTTCACACATTTTTTCATAGCTTTTGAGCCCCAGTGGACCTTCTCTGCATAATTCATTAAACAAACACCCGAATATTTGTTCTTCCATTTCTAATGAGAAATATGAGCCAGTTTATTCTTTTACTCCTGGCAAAAGACTTCAGAAGTTTCTGTTGCTTTCTGCGTTTAAGCCTTCACTTGGACGCTCAGAAGGAAAACCGGAGAGCAAACACAGCCCAGATTGCAGTTTATTAATAGGTGTATTTATTATATACATATATATATATATATATATATATATATATTTTTTTTTAAGAAATATATTTTATCCATTAATATTTTTCAGTTTGCTTGAAATGTCTGTCCTTTAAATTAGTTTTTGCAATGTCTGCTATTGAGTCCATTGAGTTCTAAATAAAGAATTCTTTACAGTCAAGTAGACCTATATTCAATTAATTTCTACAATACAATCACAATTCAAAAATATATATTTTTAAATATACAAACAAAATATAAAAAAATAATTTTAAATAAAAATGATGAAATATATTATATTAAATCAAATATCAAAATACTGTCAACTACCAACTAAACACTGCCTGAAAACTAAAAATGTGATGTCATTTTCTTTGTTAGACATTTGTTAAGGATTATATGAATTGCCTGTTGATAAGTTGTTATGGTTCACAATTTTTTTATTATTATAATTAAAATGCATAATGCAAATGTGAGTTTTGAACTAGTAAATAACATTTGGTTGGTCTGACAAGGCCATGCAAAGTATCAGCATGCAGTTTCGGGAAACTTGCTTCATTTCAATGCTGAAATGCTTCATTTCCTAAATGAGAGTGAAATAAAACCGATTGCTGCCCCAGACTGCTGTTGTTCCCTTACTAGATCACACAGTCGAAGCAAGCCGTAATAGTGTGTGATCTATAGTCTTAGGAGGAAAAATCTGAGGAAAAATCACAGTTGAGAGCTCTGCACATCTGCTACGGTGCAGCTTTCCAGCCGTCCCTCCATTGTGGTCCGCGACTGCTGGAAACAGTGGGTTGACACGGATAATAAAGACCAGTCTTCCAAAAATTCAGAGGGGAGGTTGAATGACAGCTGCTGCAGGATGCTAGGCCAGGAAATATGGGTCGGCAACGGTAGCTCAAGGTCCCCCTCTCGATTTTTGGAGGGAAAGTCAATGGTGAAGCAACTTAACCGAGCAGACTTGAGCCCCACCTGAGGGTTTTCTGATTAAAGCATGTTCGAAATGGCCACCTGTCTCCCCACGATGAAATCAATCCAGCCCGCCGAGAGCCCTCTTTCCTAAATCGAAGTTCTCTCTTTGCCATCAATCAGCAGGGGGGTATCTGACAGCCCTTTGAGTGGCATCTGGTGTCTGTGCACATTTTTATGAGCATCAAGGCCATTATTTGCCTGTTCGTAGGTCCTTGCCTGCACTCGACTCACCTTGGGCTCTGCTAATTTGGCATTGCTGAGCAACGTTGACATCAATCACTTGAGAACAACCAATTAGCCTCTTAGCCTTGGCTCTCCCCTGCTCCCATTATGTCTCGGTGGAGAAGCGCCGTGCCAATCAGCGACAATAGATTTCAATCAAATGTGCTCAAGAGTTACCCAAACAAGCTTTGGGGATACGTTGACTCAAAAATCTGCCCCTTACCAGCACGAGGAACACCCAACAACTGAGTGAGCTTTACAGCCGTTCAAGAGATGTCAAGGTAGTAGGAAGGTTAGTTTAGGAGATTTCAATAAGCATTGAAATAATAAAATAATAGTTCATAAAATAATAAAATAAAATGTTATTTTAAAAATAAAATAAAATGATTAACTAGAAGTTTTTATTAGCCTGAGTTCAATTCTGTTTGACTTTTCCCTCATATTTGGAATGAACTAACACATTAACTAACTAACTAACTAACTAATGTGAAAATCAAATCAAATCAAAAATAATTGCATAGAGGGTTTCATTAGCCTGAGTTCAAATCTGTTTGACTTTTTCTCACATGTTGAACTAACTAACTAGCTAACCAACCAACTAACCAACTAAAGCAAACATAAGATAAAATAAATTGTCTAGAAGGTTTCATTAGAGTTCAGATCTGTTTGTAAAGTAAATAAAAATAAAATAATAAAATAAAACAATAAAATAAAAAGTAAAATAAGATAAATAAAAATAAAGAAAACAAAATAAAATATATTAGTCTAGGAGGTTTAAGTTAACACTGATTCAAATTTTACTTTTCCACAAATTTCAAGAGAAAAGCTTAATTTTAGGATGATATCAGTATAAATCATTTAGTGGTGGCATTGCAATAACAAGAGGGAACAAGCTGTTAACCAGATACAAAAATGTGCAAAAGTTATTTGCAAATCAACTCTAACTAACTTTAACTGACAATCAGTCAGTGAAGTTATACATGCCTGCTGACTTCAAGGTGCGCACAATTATCAAATGTAAACCCGGTCCAAGTTTAATCCAGTAATCAGGCATCACAGCTGCCAGAACATCACCTGTACAGTACACCGCCATTATCATGCAGTCAAAGTCTTCAAACGCAAGTTACTTGTGACTAAGGATTTATGCTGTATACATCCAGCTCGACAGCCAGTGTTTATCAAGCATTTTTGTTCCAAGGAAAAGCGGAAAAGACATTTTGATAACTCCTTTTGTGTTCCACTGGGAAAAAGAGTTTCAAGTAAAACGAGGGTGGGTAAATGATGACAGGATTCACACTTAACATGATCTGTGAAGGGTGCAACGTGATCATACTGACACATTTCTTGAGCAAAGCACTCAAAATCCTTTGCTCAAAAATCAGAGCGGGGGCTTTTGTCGATCCCTGTTGATTTATTCCAGACAATTCAATTACCTGTTTATCGCCTCATAATTTATGCTGTCACTTTAATGTTTACACAGTTGGATGAACGTCTATCATTGTGGTACAAATCTTTATCTCGGGGGCTCTCGAGGGGACACGGAGGTTCCTGCCAAAGACAAACAAAAACAAAACACCAGTGAACCTCACTGCTAGAAGCAGTCTTTCATCAAATACGTGATTTCAGTATAGGCGCGTCAAAGCATGTGTACGTGGCACATTGAGCTGGTTTTTGGCAGGACATAACAGCTCAGATCATAACACTGTTTGATGTCTTGATCAGAACAGTCTTCTTTAAGATGCTCCGATCTCACAAACACGTCTCTGAATTTCTGAGATCCGGAAAGGAATACTTCATCAAAAAACAAAAATTCTCTCATCATTTACTCACCCTCATGTCATGTCCAAATACGTATGTGAAGCATATTATTTTTTTTAAATATTTTGAAAAAAACTAACGTCATTGGATTCTAGATCCACAAAACTTTTTGAATAATTCTTTCTTCTACTTTTCTTTTTCGTTTTATTTAGAATTTTTTTTTTAACTTTTAAAAAACAACAACAAAAAAACTAAACAAAATAATAAAAAAAAAAAAAATAAATAAAAAAAAAAATATATATATATATATATATATATATATATAAGCAGACATCAACATCTTGGTATAATTGCTGTAAAAGAATGAGAATGAGATTTGATTAATGAATAAATGAATTAAATGAATACTACAAAAGCATAGAATGACAAACAGAAAAAAAACAATCACTACAGAAGTATAGAAGATGACAAAAAGAAATATATAAATTCTACAAAAGTATAGAATGAAAAATGTATGATAAATGAAGAAATTAATGAAAGAAATGAATAAGTAATTACAAAAGTATAAAAGATGACAGACAAACAAAGTAAATAATGCAGCACTTTTAATACTTGGCATTTCCATCAGTACTCATGGAGATGGTATATCAGGCACATCTCAAACAGCACAGCGGTGGTCCTCGACTGCAGGTGAACATACCTGCCCCTGCACAGACTCCCTATGATCAGATCAGATGTTGGTGTGAATGCTGTCCACAAGCCCGTCAATGACTAGACACCAGAGAGGCCCTCGACAGGGATTAGGAGAGCAGAAGAGAGGGAATATCAAAAACACCCGCCTCTCGAGACAGCACGAATAAAAGATGTGGAATCACAGCCCGGGGTGCCACCTCAGGATCCTCCGTCTCCAGCCGGCCAGCTAATGACCTTCCACAAAGAGAAACCCTCCTGCGCTCTTCTCTGGGATGATGGCTTTCAATCTCCCATCACAGGAAAACACAACAGGTCCCGGCTGATAACCGTTGGAGAGGAGGGAGAAGAAAAGATGGATGGACGAGGTGAAACAAGTATACGACTCAGATCAGCTATCTTTGCTGATGGCCTTGGATCATAATAGACTTTTGGGGGGTTTGACGTGGCACCTAATGCGACTGGCCATTATTTATAGTGTTTCAGAGCCATGCCTCTGCGAGAAAAATTAGAGCTGGCTACAATTTATCAGGGGCCTCATTATATATTGGACCGGTCGGGCAAACTGCACAGCCAAGAGTTTGCGTTCATAAGAGCTACATTTACATGGACCTGAATAATACAAATTGATGGATCAACTGGATTAAAAAGCTTTATGTAAACACCCCAATAAATCCAAATCAGCTCCATTCAAATTACATACAGAAGACCTGAATGATTTGATCAATAGGGAAACAAAGCTAGTAAACGCTTGTTTCTGTAATTGTGAAAATGTGCGATGCTACTGTACATGCATGTTTATCAGACCACTTTTACAATACTTTTTGAAATTTAAATTTAAATTTTAAATCTTGCCAATATGCATATGTTAATGTATGACTTTTTTATAGTACAGGCATACAATATTTATAAAACAAACAAACAAAAAACCTTTTTTAGTTATGTAATCAAGGCAAAAATGAAAATTAATACAACACTGAATTTGAATATTCACAAACTGGCATTGGTTATATATATATATATATAAAATCAGTTATGTGGCTTGTAACTTGTAACATGTTACAAGCCACATAACTGATTTTTGAAATAAAATACAACTGTCATTTTTATTTAAAATATTTTAAATCAAAATATTGTAACAATACATAATTAATATCCTGCTTACAAAGACCAGGATCAAGTCCTGTTAAAAGACGATTTAAAATATTTAGAATTTAATTATTAAATATTTCCATTTAAATAATATACACATAATATTACAAAACATAACAAATGCTTGCAAGGACCAGGATCGAGTCGAAAAACAGTAAAAAAATAAAATAAAAATAATAATTATATATTATCTTGTATAATAAAATATGATTAAAAAAATATATTTATTTATTTACATATTTGTAACATTATAACTAAATGCCATCTTCAATGACAGATTATTTCTGTGGATTTCTCATTCTGAACACACTGACTGGACACTGGGCGTGCATTGAAGTTTAGTTTGAAACAGATGTAATGCATGTGTAAATGCATCTAGTTATGAAACAAAATTTGCATTTGGACTGCATTTATTGACAACAATAATTTTATATAAACATCATTTTCTGAGGCTTCTTTTTGGTAAAGTTTCAAATTCGTCTACAAAGACGCTTATGCAGATGCTCGCTCTACTGACTGCGACAGAGTTGCTATCGTTTCACAAGCAAAGTGAGTATGAAGGCCCCTGGGTCCACTTCACTGTTAACTGGAATCTCTGGCAGGAAGGAATATCTCGAAAACGGTACTCCAGGCAAACAATGAAAAGCTCAGCGCCTCATGAGACACCTAGGGAACATGGCGGATCTGGGACTCGATTTCATAAAATCAGCCTCTGTGCACCAACGATAAGCAAAAGTGAGGGGAAATAGTGTATTTTAAAACAATCATAAAACACCAGAGGTTTCATGGGTCTCTTATTATACGTGTGTTTCGGTACACGCCAAGGCAAGGCTTGCAGAAGGCCAGGCCATACATAAACCAGCCTGAAAATGAAACAGTCACTGCTGTAGAATTGGAATTTGAAGCAGCACATTAAAAGATGTCAGACACATACGTTTCCATTCCTCTGGCCTTACAGAAGGATGTGTGTTCAATATTCAATTTACACTATAGCAGTAGCTTCCCTCGCTCTCTTCTTTTATTCCGTAATTATGCTCTAGGAATCCTAATAGAAAACCTTCCATTACCATGGTAAACAAACCCGCAGTTTAGACTCTGAAACACATAAATACTAAAAAGGAGGTCTATAATAGCGGGAGAGTTAGTGTTACCATTCATCTTAATGGCAGGACACAATCTCAACTTTGCAATCTTAGCACACTCGCTTTAGTTTGGATGCTGTTTTTGAGCCAATAAACTCCTGTAAATGCCATGTGACTAATTACTCTGCAGCTAAGGCATGATGATGTCATGACTCAACACTGATTGGCAAAACGCACACACATGTGCACACACACACACACACTCACGTTTGTACATATACATTTACAGTACATATACATATGTGACGTTGCCAAACCAATTTCGAGAGGAAGCGCGAACGATTAATCAGACACAGCCGGCGCTGTATTATCAATCATTACCTATTTACTCATCAGCCAATCCGGTTCCAACCTATCCACTGCAAATAAGCCAGTTTCCTTCCCTTCCACATCTCTTTACAAGCATCCCTCCTGGGTTCCTTCTACGCCCCCTTTGCTCTATCCTAATGGGGGGGTACGGAGGTCTTGGAGTCCGCCGGGCTCTCGGCTCGCCCTCAGGACAGCACGCCAAATACGCTACTACCATTACCATGATTATAAGGAAGCGCAAACTACTGAAATAGGATTTAACAGAGCTGTAGTCAAGTCCAGCTTTTAAGTCCAAATAAGAGAAAAAAAGGATCCTCTTGAAGACCACATACAGTACTTAACTATTGATAACATATCTCCTGTTCATTCATTTTGCATTATTATTTGTAATGATTAAAAAGCAGGGGTCTCCAAACTAGATCCTGAAGGGCCAATGGCCTACAGAGTTTATTTCCAACAGACCTTAACACACCTATCTGGAAGTTTCTAGTGTGTCTAGTAAGTGCTTGATTAGCTGGTTCAAGTGTGTTTAATTAGGGTTGGGTCAGGTTTCTGCAACATTTTTGTTGCAAAATTTGCAGTCGGCCTTGTGTTTCTTCTTCCGTGCCCCGTTGAAGAATTCTGTGTGGTTTGTAAAACCATGTATAATGCTGCTGTTAGCTGACATTGGGTCAAAAAATAAAATGACTCACGCAAAGCTTGGGATATGATGCATTCATATTGTGTGCAATTAAAAAAAAAAAAAGATAAGATGTAGCTTTTGCAAACAGAAGCCAGAGACTGCTGTTCATTTATTTTGGCATTGCCCTTATTGCCCTCTTTTTTCTGACAAAATGTATTTAATTTTACTACTGACAATGCTGATGAAAATATGATGATAAAATGGATACGTTTTGGCGCTACTGGGCATGCGCACATGAATGCAGCATCACACTGTACAACAATAAGTTTAGGGCTGGGGTAGGTGAAGATGTTAATAAAATACAGGTAGAAAATTAAATTAGAAACACCTAACTTTTCAGAACAACAAGTGTACCGGGGGTCATGTGACAAGAACCAACCAATCAGCTTCATCCTTTCCAGGAACAACACTGAAAGCTCAGCCTAGATGGAGAAGGCGTCTAGCGCAGGCTAGGACAGTACTAGATGCTTTGCAAAGAAGTAAAAATGTTTTAGGCACAACGTGCGAGTGTGGTTTTGTTTTGAAGGAGAAAAAAAGATATCGCTGGAATCGGCCAAGACCAACGAGAATATCTGGAGAGTCCATTGAATATCAGAGACAAGTCAGATTGAAAACACCAACGAGTCCGAGATGATAGAAAAATGTCTCAATTCCAGACTTGAGTCAAAGACCGGACTCGAGTACTACAGCCCTGGGATGTAATATTGCAATAAATAAGCATTCCTTTGATATACAGGTGAAAAATATGGATAAGATACAGTTTTATGAAAATCTGGATCTGAGGCTGCAAAAAACTTAGGTCCCACTTTATATTAAGTGTCCCTAGTACCTGTGTACTTCCATAGTAACTGTATGCGTATGTAGTATGTAAGTACACACCGATACATACAGTAGTATGCTGCAATATTTCTGTAACTTCACACATGTAACACCCCTCAGAATGGTGTGTGTAAGTACAAATGTGTAACAAGACATTGGTAACAACACGTTTTGGTAATGAAAGTACAAACAGGACTAACAGCACTTTTTTGGTAAATAAAGTGTTACACTTTATATTAAATAGACAATTGCTATGGATTTAGCATGTACTTACTCTGATGTTACACAGCAGTGGGCAGTAAATTAGGCTTTACATATAAACTGTGGTTGGTGTCCAGAATGTGACACTATATATTAAGTGGGCAGTTCCTGAGGAGTTACCCTGTATATACACTGCTATTACAGAGGTGCACCAACTCCACCCACTTTACATACCCCTAAACCTACCCAACTACAGCCCCTGATCACCCCCTGTTCCAGTTACTCTTATACATACTGCTGTTACTAAATGTAGCTACTGTATGTAATTCCTGTGACATGACTACTTAGTAGAGTGATTAAAGTGTTGTTACTAATGTCCTGTTACACATTTGTACTTACACACACCATTCTGAGGGGTGTTACATGTACAGTATGTAGTTACAGAAATATTACAGCTGTAGATACTATGTAGCAATGTGTACACTGTGGTTACATACTAGATACACATCTAGTTACTATGTACATGCACAAGTATTAGGGGCACTTAATATAAAGTGGGACCAAAACTTAAATATTGAAAAAATTGCCTTTAAAGTTGCCCAAATGAAGTTCTTAGCCAGACATCATACTAATCAAAAATTAAGTGGAAATTTACAAAACAGAATAGATATATAGTGCATTCTCATATGCTCAATGCAATAAAAGTGCAAACCAAAGGGAACACAGAAACATTTATGCTTCAATTACAGCTGAATGTAAAATGTGCTGTTATTCATTCATCCCTGCTGTTGTGCCTAATAGTGACAGGATGTTGTGCATTGACTCTGTCTCGACCCTGACTACACTGTCAGTACTCTGACCACTGGACAAATCTGACATGACAGGCATGCAATGTGATCTGAGTGTCAAGTAAAGCGCTTCGGACAGAGATGTCCACCTATGTCCTAATTAAGACTGGCAGTCTTAACCGTCAAGGCTTCCGGCATAAATACACAGTGTTTACGAAGCATGTTTGAAAGCATTGATCATTTAATCAAACTGAACCACAATTGGCCCTTTCTCCACTCGGCGTGGAAGCTTCAGTCTCTGATGTGATGGACGTATGCGGTGTTGGTCTACTAAAGACATCTCCTCTCGTGCATCTGCTTAAACAATCCTTAATCAAAACCTGATTGGCAAAAGGCTCAGCGGCTTCAAATGCCATTGGCAGAAAAGAGTTAAATCAGCCGGCTCTCTTTCAGTCTTTTATTTAACGCATTTTCAATCAGCTGAGCGAGATGCGGGGAACGCCAAATGAATTGCACGAGGCAGAGAGATGCAGCCGGTGTCAAACACGCAGCACAGCCGTGGAGATCGATACTGGCTCCTGATCTGCAATTGATGAAAAGCTTCTGCTCTCTGCTCTTGTATAATCTCAGATCCTGATTTATCTGTGTAGGGAATGTTTTACCGAACATGCAATATCGATTGGCCGTCCCATCAGCCTGTGTCTCTCATCGCTGGGTTTTTCTCGCATATCTATTACTCTTCTTTAGCCCATCTTTTAGTTGCATTCTCTTTTCTATTGGTTCCTTTTGCATTTGCATTTTCCATTATACTGCAGGGACTATAATGACCAGAAAGAGCCGTTAGCGTTCCCATTCATCTGACGAAGCCAAATTTCTAAGTTCATAAAATCGACAAACTCCAAAAACCACTGAAGAACCTTTATTTGTAAGAACGAAATCGTTGCCACCTGCCACTCTCTTTAGATGTACAGCATCCGTTTTGTATTTTTAAGCAGATTTCTCCGGAAAGTGCTCTTACTGTTCCTCTAGATAGTCGAGGAGGAAGAAAAGGGTCAAAATTCAAAGGCTTGTTTGAGGCTCTCTCTATTTACACAGCAGCTGCTGGCAGATGGGCTGTAAGTATGTCCTATCCCTTACTAAATTGCTTTTACCGTGATATAGCACTTCTGGGTATCATTTTCACAAGACTTTGAAGTCTTTTTACTTTTTCACTTGGCAGCAACCTGTTCCACTTCTTCTTGCACCCTGGTCTCAAATCAAGTGTTATCAGCGGAGAATATTCTCAGTTAAACTCAGCACTTTCAATCTAGCCAAAGCCTCTTTTATATGCTATGGTTAGTGGAGTATTTATTTATATTGCTGAATGCCTTGCAGGAGCATTTAAAGCATTAATGTAGCATATAACATTTTTCCCCCTGATATTTTAAAGGATTTATTTTGGTATGCTACAAACTTTTCCATATAGAGCAAACAAGGGATTTATCAACACGTGTGTATTTAATTCTATATATATATATATATAATTAATATAAATTATAAAATGTTCATATTTTTATATAATCCATTTATTTATATAGTTTATATAATTACAAAAAAGATTTAATTTGATATAAAATCAAATATACAGTAGATATGGAAAGTATTCAGACCCCCTTAAATCTTTCACTCTTTGTTATATTGCAGCCAGATTTATTAAAAAAAGAAAAACTGAAATATCACATGGTCCTAAGTATTCAGACCCTTTGCTCCGTATTTAGTAGAAGCACTCTTTTGATTGAATGCAGCCAAGTCTATTTGGGAAAGTTTTTCACACCTGGATTTGGGGATCCTCTGCCATTCCTCCTTGCAGATCCTCTCCAGTTCTGTCAGGTTGGAT
>JAUMHR010000055.1:1885062-1902366 GCA_032361145.1 Enteromius fasciolatus
ACTAAGGCCTAAATGATTCTGTTTTTCAATTTCTTAGCAATTTGTTCTTGCAATCCACAGGAAAGCCTTCAGCATCCTTCACTGGCATGTTTCATTTAACAAGATACTAAAAACCCAGGCTGCATCGCTTTCAGGTTATATTTTGTTACCTTACGGCCTAGTTTTGCTAAAGTTTGTGAAATGTAAGACATCTGTTTAGATGCTTTCTTCTAACTTTTCCGCTGCAGCAGGATTGCTCTCACTTGGTGTTCATAAAGGACTGTTTGTAACGGACATATGTTCATTTAGCACTGCATCCCAGATGTCAAACGAGTGAACATACTCTTTATGCATTCATATGTCATCTCTTCCCTGAGAATTTCACTTTTATTATAAATACACATCAGCTCTGTTCCAAAACCTTGTGAGCTGTCCTGCTGTCTGCTGCCTACTCAAGCAGATGTCCAACTCAATTGGAAGCTTATAAATGTATGATTTGAAAGACTGTAGTGCACAACACGTGCACAGGACCCTAAACTAGAGTTTGATAATAGCATGTTGCTAATTTAATGAACTAATCCAAGCATAGTCTATTTCTAAATTAGATAAAACAGTGTACATATGATCAATATGATCAGTATGATACAATAATTTAACACATCATGATTTGGGCTTTGCTTCTCAATAATTAATTTCACTGCATTTTTGATTAAATATATGCACCCTTGGTGAGCACAAGAGTCATCCCTCTCTCAAGAAATAATAACAAATAGCGTGCATGAATACATATATTATTTGAAGATACTGTCCAGGTAATACGCTTGCTAGGTAATTCTTGGAACAGAGTTGTTTTGTTGTCTGAAATCCCTGCAGAATTACATTCAGACTGAATATTCATAGCAAAAGTCCTTGAAAAAGAGATGCACAACCACACCGGTACAAATACACGCATTAATCTCCAAGTCCCAGCTCTGTGTTTGTATGAAACAACCACCGAGTAAAGGTTGGGTTGCCCGGGACAGTTGCGGTAGAAAAGGTGAAGCACCACTGCTTGGGCCAGAAACACCGGGAAGCCATCCAGAACTCAAGGACGAAGCCTTCGCCATTTGGAGCAAAAGGAGCTGACCCAACAGAGAGCTCTGGGAGGGCCCTGTTCTGCTAAAGAGGACATTTGTAGTTTCAGGGAAGCTGTTGTTCATTTTAATACGCTGAAACAATGCTGCCAAAGCCTACTGGCTTTTTAGAGTAGATCTGCTTCTGGAGAAACGCCAAAACACGGTCACAATGATTAAGCAGGGACTTCATAATGGCGTTACATGCAAATTGCTCATTAATACATTTGCAATGGCAGATAGGATGTTGAAGAATCAAAACTATTTCTTCTACCTCAAAGACTGGAAGCAGCTCCTAGTTAGTTACTTATGAAACTTACATCATTACATAGTGTCAAAGGAATTTCACAGCATTTCTACAAAGGAAATCAAATTCTGTCATCATTTGCCCACTCCGATTTTGTATCAATTCTGTATAAGTGTCTTTCTTTCTTTAGTGGAAGAGATCTATCAAGCTGCAACTGAAATATAAACCATACATTTACAAAACGCATGAAAACTCAAATTTCCAAATATCGACTGTGCCAAGCATCCATTTCAAAAGGAAACAAGTGCATTCATCTGTTATTCTCAGTCTATCTCTGTGAGTGTTGGAGACAGTCCGGTCCACAATCGCGCTATATTATCAGCCCAAAGTTATTCTATACCTCTTCTCCTCTGGAGATCTGTGCGTATGAGCAATGTCACTGGCCGCGGTCACAGGAGGTCACAGGTTATCACCGTTCGATAAAAATTGCTTTCTGACAGCCGTAGCTTTATGTCTCTGATCTTGCTCTTTGACACTTCCAATTTTCCGAGATAGAATCACCGTCCTTCTCGCTGTAAATATGGCCAGCCTGACTGCTCACAACATCAAGGGGCTTCAGTAATGGCCCACTGACTGGACTTCCCGTGGTTCTGCCTTGTCAACAAAAAGCTGTCAGGGACTCATCTAACTCAAGCAGGAGAGCAACCATACGATTAAAGAGAGAGATGGAGAGTCAGGCAGACTATAAAACCTTGTATCTGAAGATATATGCCCACAGTACAAGGATACAACCAAATATTAAAGACTGAAGGGGATCAAACTTACATCCCAATTATATTGCATCTCAGACTATAATATGCTAAACGTACCAGGATTCAAAAAAGGAAGCATTTGGGTGTCTGTCACTGTGTATAGATCTAATTTTAAATGTTAGGTGTGAAGCCTGTATTGCAAACAATAATAGGTTTATAGTGCATTTCACACATTTCCTGTTGTTTAGAATTCTACACTAGCACCAGGAAAAAAAACAGGATTAGTGCTTAAACTTTACTTGCAGCTGTACGGTTAAATCAGCTGAAAAATAGCCTACCGTTATATAGAATACAAAATACTGTACAATAATTGATAAGCTCCCTGCAAACACGTTTCACACAAGGTCATACAGAAATGGCCCAATATCACTGTGTTACACATTAGCGGTAAGGGTTACTTGATAAAATGCAGGGTTCAGTTCTACATTTACTGAAAACTTGTCAAAAGACAGAAAAACACAACAACAGGAGCAACAAAGGGGGCAAAGGACATGATGAATGCTAACAACAGAAAAACCATAAAGCAAATGAATCAACACGGCAACGATACACGAGCGCAAAAGCACAGCACCTTGTTTACAATGCAGATTAAACTACTAAAATGAAATATTACATTGTACTGGTGCGAAAGCAAAGACAATCACCACAGCACTTCCAAACAAATCCCTAAGCCTCTTAGTCAAACACTTGTAAATTCTATCCATTTGTGAATTTCATTAATTCACCTTAATAATTATTTCATCTGACCTTGTTTCACGGGACATACTTCTTGTTATTACTTCCAATGAAAAGCTGAAAGCAAACCAGCTTTATAATTTTTAAAGCTGTTGAAATGCATCCCTTGGGCTTGTTCATTACTTACAATGAGAATATAAGTGCCACGCACATTTACCTAGGATCCACTGAATCAACAAAACAGAACAAAACGATAGCTGTCCTGTAAGTTATACTCCCTATGGATCTCGCACTTGTTCTAACACTTCCGGCAATGTGATGGAGGCAATACTCAAGATGACCTTTCCTGAAAGCCATGCATAATTAGACCCGTGAACACTGAATTTATTTCTACCAGGAAGATTGCCTTTGCTTTTGCTGTTCTATGGCCTGAATAGAAATGTAATTTGTAATGTACGTGTACTTTGACTCCCCTGAGTAGCTGCATTGTGGCAAAAGGCCTTTTGCTTTCTTTCTCAAGCTCCTCTATGTCTGGACATGGGCCTTGCAATATTTCACGGGGAGAACCTATGGCACTGCATAAATTATGGGATGCAATTGCCAAGAGTGGCCATGTTGCGGGATTACGTACAAGGATCAGCAATGTGTATCTTTAATTACACCCTGAATTGCTGATTTGTCTGACAAAGTGCATGATTAAGAGAAATCTCTCCAACCCCTCAATAATCCGGTCACTGCTACCGTGAACGGAAAATGAGGCAAATATTTATCTTGGAACCAGACCAATATATTAGCTCTCAATTTTCATCAATGTCTTTTTTCCGGTCTCTTTTTCCTTTAAACAAGCAGGCCACCTCAATTTATTTGACTTTACAGCCATTTGTCTGGGGTGTTGCATGTTGATAATAATGCAAAAACACAGAGGATAGGAAAGGAGCAATGCACAGAGACTTGACCCAGTATTTGAAGCTACACCAATTTTTTTGTAACCAATCAGGGGTGTATTTTAAAAGCAGTACTCAATATTTTTAAGCCAGCAGAGAGTAAAAATTCCCCAAACCGGTGCTGTTGTTTGATATATAACAAGGTGTTTTTGGTTCAATGATGTTTTATCTTACTATACCTGAGGTAAAAGGAGGAAACAAAATTTTGCTAACAAGCCTGAGAACATTTGACTCAAGTTGCCATGCACTGACCCATGTTTCCTACCCATTAGAGGGGAACAGCTAGAAGCGGAAAGGGGGGAGACAACACAATTTTTTTTTGCCTCACATCGACTGGACATTTACCTCTTGTTCCCCGCAGTGGTAATGGATTTTAGGAGGGCGACGGATCATACCTCACATTCTCGGGAGCCGGAGATGGTGTAGGTACAGGGTCCTGTCCCATTGACCAGTACGTCCATGGTCTCAGAGTTTGTGGGTTTGTAGTCCACATAATATTCCTGAAGTGGGGAGCTGAGGGTGCGCTCTGTCTCCCGTGCCTTTTTCCGGCGTTTTCTCACCATGGAATGCTGCTGCAGTTGCTTCATGCTGCTTGGATAACGCTTCCAGGAGACATAGATCACTAGCAAGATCATGGCCACGGATAGAAAGAGGGCGACGCTGCCGGCAATTATCTTGTGGAAGGAAACATGCTCAAAGTCCTGCTCAGGGATGGGTGGGGGTGCAGCCGTCGGGGAAGGGGCAACAGCATTGTTGCGTGTTATTTTCTCATTCACCCTAAACATGGTTGGCAGGGGGAAACGTCCAGGTTTGGATTGGGAGCTCACAGTGGAGGAGATCGGCTGGTAAGGAGTGGGGGTCATCTTACAGATTCCATGCGTGTCAACAGCCTCGATGACTTTCTCACCCTGAACCTCCTTTGGTCCAGCACAAATCATGGTGGTCTCCTTGTTCCCCTTGAAGTTCCTCAGCCAAGCTACAAGGGGGCATAAGCTGGGGCTGCATTCCCAAATGTTACCAGCTAGACTGATGGAAGTAAGAGAGATCCAAGCTGATATGACCTCTTGAGACACATTGCTTAGCTTATTGGAGTCCAGATTAAGAGTCTGCAAGTTAGGGAGACACTGGAAGATGCTTGAATCCAACACCTGCAGGTCATTTCCAGAAAGATCCAGCTTTTGCAAAGAGGTCCAGGTCCATGTAATTCCCTGGGTTATCGACTTTATCCGATTCCACTGCAGATACAAAGCGCGTAGGTTGTTCAGCCGTGGGAAATGAGAAAAATTGATCTTTGAGAATTGGTTGTGCTCCAAGTGTAACTCGGTCAGTTTGAGAAGTCCCGCAAATGCATTACGGGTAAGACTTCGCAGTCGATTGTAGCCCAAGTCAAGGAACTCTAGGTTTCGACAATCCTGGAACACTCGCATGGGAACCGTCTTGAGGGAATTCGATCTGATGTGGAGACTCAACAGTTTGCGCAAGCCCTGGAACTGATTCGGCTGCAAGACTTGAAGTTTGTTGTAGGACAGGTCCAGATTGCGTAGGTTGGGGATCGAATGGAACGAGCTGTTTTCCAAATGTGTGATCTTGTTGGAGCTGAGGATCAACTCCTTTAGTCTTCGAACACCCTGAAAGGCTTGTTTGTCCACTGCATTGATGTAGTTGTGATCCAGGTACAGCCAGACCAACTGGCTAAGGCTGGCAAATTGACCAGCCCTGAGGTTCACCAAGCTGTTGTACCGCAGAGAGAGGCCCTGGCATCCCACAGAAACATTCTTTGGCACATCGCGGAAGGCATTTGACTCGCAATATACTATTTTGCCATCGCAGCGGCAGCTTCGGGGACATGGTTTCTCTCGGACTCTGCCTTGGGAAGCCAAGAGCCAGGCCTGCACGAGCAGGGGGATCATCAGCCAACGGGATCTCACCAGGGATCCTGCATTAAACACAAAGAGAAAGAAGGGATAAGCCATGATTCGGTCAATGCTGAATCCTAGTCTTTTGCATTTAGTCAAAACTGATGATAACTTACTTACAAGGATTAGTACATACTTAATTAGTCCCGCTGCGCAGTTTGCACAAAGTAGGTTATCAAATTACATAGCCAGTGTTTACTGAATCAAATCTTGCTCGTAGGAGTAAAGTAAGAACGCCTTTGTGTTGCTTCAAGTCAGAAATGTATTTACCTTCTCTTCATCTGCCATTAATGTGATTACTATGCAAATTGTTGCTCTAGACCAGCATTTGGCATTCTGAAAATATGCAGATGTCAATTGATTTTCCTGGTTTATGTACTTTAATTAAAAATGAAAGTGAATATACACCTTTACCTTGAAGCAACCAAAAGCTCTCAGTAGGCAAGTGTAACTTTTTTTCAAATAAGGGAGAAAACATTCCCCCTAAGGTTTCTTAATAACCATAATTACAAACTGACTCGAATACACTCTCTGTTGTAGAGAAACCAGACTGTTGACTTGAAAGAATACTGTTCTTTATGCTTTATTCATAGTAGGATATCAAAAAGAACTGGGAAATTCTTTGGATAAAGAGGACTACAGTATCAAGCAAGATTAACTGCAGGTGACAAATAGAGAAACAACTATCACAACAATACAGAAGAGACTAAAGGGGAGAGAATTGAGTGATTGAGCCCACATGTCCTTGCGATTGTTTTGTTCTGTAAAGAGTCTAAAGTAAATGTGCTGTAGTGCAAAGTAGCTTGAGTTTAGAGTTTGTTCTGTTTGCTTCTCAGTGAATATATTCAAGATTAAAAAGTTTTCTTAGTAAAAGTCAATTTTAGCCCTGCTTGTAAATCTAAAGTATGAGAAAATACTGGTTTATACAGTGCGATATAGCCTCTTTTGAGCACTGAGCCTCTACAACTGCACACAATACGTAATCCACCTCCACATGCACTTCTCTAGACCCATTTCACATTGTAACACAAAGGTTAGAATAATATGTAATCATGTAAACATAAACAAATTACTTTCTGATTAAGTATTATGTACTATCATCTAATTACAAGCAGTGCTGGGGAAGGTTGCTTTTAAAAAGTAATGAATTACAAGAGAAGTACTTTCCATGGAAAATAATGTGGACCTTTCCTTCATCTGGCCTGGGCTTGCTTCATTTAATCAAATAAAGGATATTGTTCAACATTTATAATTGTAGCTGGTTTGCAATTCACTGTTGCTGTTTCTGTGCAAGTGAGATGAGTACATGAATGTTCACATTTAGTCCAAACATCAGTTTACGAAGTGCACACAACATCTCTGCAGCTCTACAGGAGAGCTGACAGTCATTAGAAAAAGCATTGCTAATTTGAAGGAAAAAGTAATACATTGCTTTGAAAAAAGCAATCTGTTTACATAACATGTGTTACTTGTAATGCATTACCCCCAACGCTGATTACAAGTGCTTAATTTTTGGAATCTGATTACGCAATCCAGATTACATGTAATCGGTTACTCCCCAGCACTGTGAAAAACGCACCACCAAAATGCTCTAGGTACTGTAGTTGCCAAGGCATTTATGTGTGGTTAACCATCCAGAACACATTTTCTAGACTAATGCAAAGTATTCTAGCCCTTAAAATTGTCCACACGTCACTTGGGAAGGCCAGAACAGCCTAATTAGAAAAAGAGAGACGGGTAAATCAATTTAGTCTCTGCAATATTACCAGCTACACGGAACACCTTGGGCAAGATCACACGAAGTTATGCAAAGGTACACAAGGACACAAGGAGCAACTGTATAGCCCAATAGGGTTTGCATGCAAATTCTCAAAGTTTTAATTAACTCTCACAGCGTAGCGGCTGAAGTCACCCTCATGAGTCACGCTTTAAGTACAAAAAGAGTCAACCTGAAAACCTCCATTTAATTTGTCTTTCTCCGCATATATGCATGATAACATAAGTGCATCTTGGCCTCCCCCACCTTCCTACATCCAATTCATCACGATAAAGAAACGGCAGCCAAGATGCAGTCAAATAGTGCATGTAAACCAGCCCTTGATCTTAAAACTCATTCATCATGCCACCAACATTAAAACACATCCACAACTAGGTCTCAGAACTGCAGTTTCTGCAAAGCCTTTCTTGTGGTAAAAGCAATCTCACAGACTGGATGCCAGATACCCATGGGAAAGAAAAATCCAAATGAGATCCCTTTAATATCGCAATTGTTTTTCCTACATGGCAAAGGGGTGAGCAAAGAGAGCCTTTAAGTGTCTCTGGCTGAGAAAAAGACCTCAGTAATCTCACATATGTTTCTTTTATGTCTCAACATCTTAAGATATAAAATAAGTCTGTGATCAAAAGTTAAACACAAGCATTTCCAGGGAAATTCTCCCAAGGTCAAATGATCAGAGCTGCTAGCCGCATTCATTTTATAGCTTTTCCACTAAAGAAACTTTTGTTCTATGGATGGTAAAGGGTCTTCATGGAACCACTGATGCCAATAAAGAACCTTTTAATAGTGCATCAAGAGATCATCATGAGCGTTAATGCATTGCAGATAAATATCCTTTACTGGCATCTATGGCACCACGAAGAACCTTTAACATCCATGGAATCTTTCCAAAAAACAACAACAACAACAAAAGAAGGGGGGGAACCAAAAAAAAAGGCATTGTTCCAAAAACACCCATTTAGTGATGTATTGTGAAAAAACTATTTAGATTATTAAAATATTCTTTACACTAACAAGAAAATGTGTTCCAGAACTGTTTACGGAGATGGTAATCCAGTAAGGAGCTATGAAAGAGCAATATCTGAGCAACACAGTTTTCCTCTTGGTAGATGGATTGATTTTTATGTCTTCATTATGTACTTCCTTGTGCAATTTTCTTCACTAATAGTGCATACAATAAACTTCAAGCATAATTTAAAGCACATACAACATCGCCAGAGCCCAGTGGAAAAGCTCTCTGTAACGGTGGCCAACTTTTCCAGCGTTAATCCCATCTGTGATTTGTTTCTGTGCGAGCAGGAAAAGCATAATCCCAAAACAGCAGTGCTAATCTCACACAAAGATAATCTGACACAAAATTGAACAGCTCTGAAGTAATCCCATCACATTCAAAGAGGAGCCCACATGAAACAGTCACAAAAGAGATCTCACATCTACAATACTTTTTTTTTTTTTTTCTATATCCCTCCTATCAAATTTAATGATATTTCCATCACCCACATTTTAATTTCCCTTGATGGAACAGGTCATAACTGAGAATCTGTCTTTGCAGTTTAAGCAATCAAACCTGAGAAACAGATACGGCTACTTCTTGTGTCCATTTCTCTCTGGCTGACATGTTTTCCGTCTCTCTCCCCAGTTATCTCTTTTGACACCCTCTCCACTCTATTATCTGGAAAAAGCTCTTAGATGTTTAATAAGGGACACTTGATGTGTCCAGACGTCTTTCGGTGGGCTGCAGTAATGCGAGACAGGTAGGGAGAGCGAGAGGAGGGGGATTGAGGAATTAGCTTCAGGTCTTATCCTTTCTGTAGCACTGTAATATCGCACTGAGGTACTTAACAGGAATATGACAGTAAGTAGTTGTTCTTCATGCTGTGCTATTATCATATTGCTTTACAGCTTGTTTGAGCGTGCCAGCGTGGGACAATGGTATCATCCTCATAGAGTGACAGATATGGCAACATTGCACGCTACTGACATGACAGTTAAATTCTGGTAAATATTATGGAATGTGTTTCACTTCTACATAATGCATTTGCATTGAAGATAAACATAAAACATATATATATATATGAAAAAAAAATGTAAGGATGAATGAATAAACAAACAAACAAACAAAAGATTAAACAGGTGATTCTCGCACTGTAAAGAAATGCATAAACCACATTTCAGCAAAAAAAAATTAAAATAATCGGAAAATAAATAAATAACATTAAATGAAAAATACAAAATCTCTCAATGTCAATACATGCCATTGGATTAAATTGAAAGTATGCTGATTTAAAAATGAAATCAATGTGTCCACACATGATGATTACTTAATACTTAACTTATGTATTTATTTGCACATAAAGGTCATCATAAACATAAAACTCATTGTAATGTCCTTAAAATTAAAAACAATTTTTTTTTGCCATATAAACTTGCATTTTCATTGTAAGGTTGACCCAAACATTTACATATTTTATCATTTTGCCAGGATTAACAGTGTCACAGAACGAGTGTGAGCTGAGCGAGTCGAGCGAACAGCACACCTGTGAGGCACAGAAGTGAACATCCACCTACATCATCCGCTCAGTAAACAGCCACAAGGATGCTACGACACCCAGCCATTATGATGACAATACTCATATTCTGAACACAAAGAGTCACATTTGTTTCATCTATTCACTCTTACACACTTCCAGCACCATTTCATTAAGTCATACTTGAACGAACGACTTTTCCATATTATACAGGGCGATCACTGGAAAAGGAAAGGGGGCGGGGTGTTATTTATGATCTGATTATGATTATTTATGATGGGGACAACCATCTGTGCTCTCAATAAATACAGAATGATTTTAAAGGCATCTGAAGGGACGATACTCTCTCAATCCTCAAATTTCCACAGAAAAAAGGACCAACAAAACAAGCAACAGTTAAGAGACTACAACAAGCCCTCTGCACTCCAAGCTACATGAATGACTGCATAAAATCAAACAGTAAATCACAGCTTTCCGCTACGACAGTATCATTTGCTCTGAAGCATCAATCAAAATCTGCAGGGTTTTTTTTTTTTTCTCTTGAAGGATGCAAGAACTGACACAGCATTCTTGATGCATAACTGCAGGCTTTACCTGTCCTTCACAAAACGCATAGTTAATTGAATGCAATATAGTGAAGTATAGAAATGCAGTGCATATGCCTAGAGTTCCTAAAATGAAATCTGCAAGGACACATATGAGGCAGCACAGATTCTCTCCAGCAGATGCGAGTTAGAGGAATTTACGAGCATAAAATCTGATCAGGACAGCAACACATCTGATAGATGGAAAGACAGCCTGTTGATCACTCAACACTCGTGCAAAATCTAATACATGGTAAACGTGAGGTCTGCAGGTATGCGTGATGAAAGTTGCACGCTATCAAGGACAGACTCAAAGATGCTTCATTCATCTGGAATCATGCAACGCGCGCAGAAATCCCACAGCAATGCTATTTTAATAAGCGATTTTAGGGTTTCGATACACCTCGAAAATCCTAACTGTATCCAAAGAGCCAACAGACGACACGAATTCATTTCGACTCGTTCAAACATACCCATCTCTGCGTAAATGTCGCGTTTCCAGCAGATTTTACAGCCTTTCGATGTGCGGTTCCAGATTCCGCATGGCACCGTCTTCAAACACACTCAGAAAGGAGCACCTGCCCAAAGCTGCGGTGCTCGAGATGTTGGCGAGGGTCGGACAACTCCGGCAACGGCGGCGTTATTTCAATCCCGCTGCTGCGCCGCTGCGCAACATGTCCAAGTGAACAGCGGAGAAATCCTAAGCGCTCTTTCCAGCGTATAAGACAAACATTAAGGCTTTGCTTAACCGGAACGTCCTTAAAAGAACATTTCCAGTGAGTACGCGTGTGTGTCGGTTATTTACTTCGCCTCAAAATATCCTCCACTTGGTTGGAAAGTTTGGAGAGATTTGCGCAAAAGCGCACCATCGGATGCTCGCCAAGGTGCGCAGCTATGAAGAAAGCCAAGCGAGGGATGCAAACATCTTTCTCATGTCCTGTAAAAAAAAAAAAAAAAAAAACAAGAGCTGTGCGCAGGATGAGTGATGTATTCCTGATATCTGCTGATCTCACAGGAGCGTAGAGCTGGTGCTGTAAGCCACATTCAGAGCGCTTTTCTTTCGCCGAATATCTGTCAAAAACAGAAGAAGGTTTTAAGAGGAGTGTGCGAGTGAGATTGCACTCAGCACTGGTGCAGTCATTGCTTAACCTTCTTTTGCAAGTGCTATGCATCGGATTGCCCTCTTCTGGTAGGAAAAGGCGACATGTATCGCCCATTCACAGCATTTGCCCGTAAATAGCGAGGCTAAGTATTCTTGAGCGCGTCTTTGAAATGACGGCATAAAATATTAACATGCGGTAATTGCATTTATAGGGCTACGCATGATTCATTATGCCACAGAGGCGTAAATGTACAGTTTAAAGGTCCTTATAGCATTTAATCTACACTGCTTCTTTTAAACAGATTAATTGCATATGTTCCAACTTAATGACTTGAAGGTATGGTCTATATATAAGTTATATAATTTAATGAAGCAGGGTTATACTGTAGCTGGCTCATGCTACAGACCAACGCATCACATGCTTGTATACTGTATGTATTTATGTTATTTATCTTTTTCTGTATATCTAGTGGTTTTCAAATAACATTTGAGCACTGCATTTTCAAAAAAACATGTATGCTAGGTATAGCTTAAAATCAAAGTCAACATAAAATCAAACGATTTCATTACTTTCAATAATCCATTCAATAATTGACATGCTCCTGATCTTATTATAAATGGTTTATCAGTGCATTTTATCCATATATATATATATATATATATATATATGTGTGTATGCAATTCCATAAAATTAAAACATAATTCATTAATAAATATTTAATAAAACATTGGAACAATACTTATTTATTTTTGATTGGTTGTCTTGAAGTCTCTTTTGCTGACAAAGACTGAATTTATTTTTATAATAAATACATTAAAATCATTAGATATTATGAAATTTTAAAATAACTTTTCAATATTACAAAAATCTATTTTAAAATGTAATTTATTGCTGAGTTTTCAGCATCATTACTCATATTATTAGAAATACCTTCTGTGATCATTACCAATACTATATATACCGTATGAAGAAAACTTTTATTTTATAATATTATTATGTTATTTTGGATCAAATACATGCAACCTTGGTGAGCATCATTTATTTATTTTTTTTTTTTTAATAAATAATAATTATTCCAATTTTTTTTTTTTCATGATTTTTCAAACCCCATAAAATATAAATTCAAATGTTCAACAAGCAGTCAAGAAGAAGAAGAACACTGGACACTGAAGAAACACTGATCAAAGAAGACTGTGCAGATGCAACTTGGTTTGGTATTTCACTTTACAATGCTATTAAATTCAGACATTTTCCAATGTGTCCTAATATGTTTTGAGGCCACTGTAGGTTTAACCAAACCGCTGAGAACATGAACAAGGATGCATCAGTCTGGAAGGACAAAAACTATTGCCAAGCAACACAGAGACCTTTATACATTGTGACATCAGCTTGCACAGCAGAGCAGGAGGTCTGGATTCACAAAGACTGTCCAGCTGTAACATAAAAGGCATTTATCTGACAATCCTTCATTATAAAACCCCTTGTAAAAGCAAATAATGGAAATGCAAGCAAGCTAAACAAGTGAAAAGCATTTTTAAAGGTTACCCCGGTTTACATAAACAGTTCATTTCTATTTGCAAGCCACTTTAACAAACATCCCACTCACTTTATGAAGCAGTTCAAGAGAATATGACCTCCTAATGTCATTGTGCATGAGGGTCAACACCATAATTTTCAAAGTGGCTGTCTGTATCTGCTGCGTATGGTCTATCTAATTAGAGATAATGGACACTTGAGCTCATATCTGTAATATGCTGAATTTGGCTCCAGAAAATACAGCTGGGAAGCACCAATCATGCCAAATCCACCACTCAGCAACAGGCTGGACGGAGAGGGAATCTGTCCATCGCTGTTGAGGATACAGATGATCAAAGACAATAAGGCGACAGCAGGTTCAGGCCTCGGTGGAACAGAGTGTTTGTGTTGTACGTCTGTTGTTTGTGTGTTCAGCGTAACAGACGGCCGATCTCTGTTGTGATGATTTCAGGACACACAGCGGCGATGCATGGAAAACAAATGCAAACAAGTGTCAGATCCACGTCTTCACGGGTCGTATGAACAACTGGAGGTGTCTGAGAAGAACAATAAGTGAACATACAGAACTGAGAGATAAATTAGACTAAATAACCAAAAATGGACATTTGCAGAGAATGTACTCACCCTCTGGCTAAAATGTAGATGAGTTTGTTTCTTCACGGAAACAGATTTGGAGAAATTAAGCACTTGCTCAGCAATGCTGTCAATGGGTGCCGTCAGAATGACAGTCTCATAAAAATATGTACCTCTGTGCACTTTTTGTGCAACACGTACCCTACTGGACGTTTGGCTGCAGTTTCAAAGAGAATTGTCCACTGAGTGACGCTAAAACACAGTTTGCAATACGTGGATCCTGGTACATTTATTACGCTGATATAGGTGTGTAATACAGCAGTTCAGAATTTTAAATATCCATGGACTGTTGGTAAAAGTTAAGATAACATTTTATTTTCTTAATCATTCCTTGTTCATTCGCACCTAATTTAAATCTCTCCCCTTCACTATAAATTCTCCCAGCCTTCATTTTCCCGCTTCTTGCTTTTCGTGCATCCCTCCTCCTCCCCTTCTCCACCTTTTCTTTTGGAAAGTTCACGCCTTCCGGGGGGGGCAGACGGTGAACGAGCCGAACGCCGAACTCTTGCCCACGCTAGGGTTAGATCCACTAGTGTTCGGAGTTCACTGTTCTCCCGGCTCGCTCCCCAGACAGCTCGCCAAATTTGCTTTATTATAATTACAAGGAAAGCGTGAACCCTTGAAAGCGTAACCAAAGTGAATGCTCTATTATGTTGGAAAAATGCCCTACACCAAATCCAACCCTTAACCTACCCGATAGTGTTGGCAAATGCAAAACTGATATAAAAACACATTTGTTAATGTAAACGTGTAATTTCAGCTTCCTTTTACACAGATTTGAACTGTTTTGTCGAACCGTAGTTAGCTCCCGAAGAAACCTATGGTCTATGAAAACCCATAGATATGAAGCTGGATACGCTAACCTGATTTTACGAAGTGTAACATGTCCCTGTCAACATCTGACACTGAGGCAGCATTATGATTAACCAATCAGATTTGAAGAAACAGTTTACAGTTTTTGTGAGGTTTAGGTTTACAATAATTGTTTGGTGCTTGTACATCAGTGTCAGCCATCTATCATTTCCTCTGATTTTAATCAACTATCATGGGTAAGGGTAGGTTTAGGTGTAGAGATATGATCAAGACTATATTTTTGCATTAAAATGTCGGGTCCCACTTTATATTAAGTGTCCCTGGTACCTGTGTACTTCCATAGTAACTAGATGTGTATGTAGAACAGTATGTAACCACTAAGTGTTACACTTTATATTAAATAGACAGTTGCTATGGATTTAGCATGTAATTACTCTGATGTCACACAGCAGCGAGCAGTAAATTAGGCTTTACATATAAACTGTGGTTGGTGTCCAGAATGTTACACTTTATATTAAGTGGGCAGTTCCTGAGGAGTTACTATGCATATACACTGCTATTACAGAGGTGCACTAACTCCACCCACTTTACATATCCATAAACCTACCTAACTACACCCCCTGATCACCCCCTGTTCCAGTTACTCTTATACATACTGCTGTTACTAAATGTAGCTAAATGTAATTCACATTACATGAATACTTAACTGTTACCAATGTCCTGTTACGCATTTGTACTTACACACACCATTCTGAGGGTTGTTACGTGTGTGTAGTTACAGAAATATTACAGCTGTAACATGTTTAGCTTAAAACAATTGCTTTCAAGCCAAAATTTGAACACTCCAATATTGCTTTCTCCAGTAAAAAGGTCATCTTGTCTGAACCAGGAGAGAAATATAAGCAGATTAACCAAAAACAGTCCAAAACAAGTAGTAAACAAACATGTGAGTGGATCTGGGTGTCAGAAGATAATGGTACATGAAGTCTTATGGAATCTATATTTTGACCAGGAGGAGTCAAAATGCTTTAATGATGGATTTTAATTGGACATTAATTGTTAGACTTGAGTGGTGTGGATTATTGTGATGTTCATGACTCGCATTCTGACGGCACCCATTCGCTGCAGAGCATCCATTGGTGAGCAAGTGATGCAATGCTACATTTGTCCAAATCTGTTCTGATGAGCAAAAATCTTGCATGGTCTGAAATTGAGCAAATTCTCTGTACAAAGTTGTTCTACGGAACAATGCTATAAACCCTAATTGGAAGTTTAGTTCTTACGAGTTTGTTTAAACTGTTGAAACCTGTAAGCGACTGTCTATAAAAGATGAGGGAGTTTTTGACTCATACCAGCTAAAAGAAAAATCTTGTTGCTGTAAAAAGCTGTAACACTAACAGTCATAGTGCATGACTTTTTAAATATTTGTTTTAAATCTAGAAGATGAAATACTAAAGCGCAGATTATTCAGAACAAACTTGCCTGAACTATCATGAATAATAAAGCTGTCGTATTCACAGAGGATGAAGTGAAATCTGGTAGTGATATCTGGATTTCAGTACATATATCAATGACCTCAATTGCATTTATTCTTCTTCAAACATTTCACAGGCTGATCATTGTGTCTGCTTTCATTCAGCTGATAAAAGAATCCTGACTGAGAAAAAGAAATCTAACTGCATATAAGGCTTCTAGTTTGTTCAAACTAACAAATGTCATAGTTTTGTATTGTGCAGACATTTTATCTGGAAATAATGAAAACAATATTGTGTCCAAATTGCATGTAAAGAAGTCTTTTTTCACAGCTGTCTGCAGAACAAAAATGGAAAATTGAAAAGACTAACACTCACACTATTTTCCTAACAGACAGATTTTTTTTTTTTTTTTGTTACGAACATCTCTAGTAATTTCAAATCAGATTTATGATTATACCTTTGCACTGACTAATTCAGCTCCGGTACTCAGCCATCAGCCTGACACATCCATTTTGTGAGCTGCTTGAAAAATTCTCCAAGGTTACAACAGAAAATGGAATTTGCTCAATAGCATCGCACACTAATTAACCTTATTGTACTAATAAGGATGTTGCTTGAGCTGCATCACCGGCCTCCCATAAAGCCAGTGCAGGAAAGCTACCATTCATTAAGAAGGGTGGCAAAAAGGCCAGTGGACGCTTAAGTTACAAAATAGCCACTGGCAGGTTAGGTTGGAAAAAAAGAGTTTAATAGCTTAACTATCTGCCATGGTCTAGCAAAGGCAGAATAATGAAGGTCAGTAATCCATTTTTTTTTCTATTTTCAAATATTAACATTGTTGGATGAGAGGTGATACTTTAGATAGGAATGAACATATACTATAGGATAGATATCTAATGCATAGATGTAAGATAACAAGAAACAACCTTTCTCAAATGGCAAAAAGAAATAAATAAATAAATACAATTCTGGCCAAAATCTATTTCAAATATAGTATATGTTTTGCAAAAAACATGGTTTCGAGAGGATTGGACATGCAGTAATCACCCACGGCTGGCCGCCGATTTCCCAATCAAGCACGTCCAATCACACTGCTTCCCTTTACTATAAAATACCCCCATTTTCATATTCCCACATCTAGCCTTGATCGCATCCCTCCTCCTCCCCTTC
>JAUMHR010000055.1:1920386-1938579 GCA_032361145.1 Enteromius fasciolatus
GAAAATAGAAGGGAAGGGAAATAAAAATAAAATGTAATTGCATCTCAGAATAATATAATTATCTTAATTATATAAAAATAAAAATGTACCCACAATTCTTCTCTCTCTCTCTCTCTCTCTCTCTCTCTCTCTCTCTCTCTTAGTTGGAATTATTTAGTTCTTTATCTAAGCTTATAATAAACTGGGAATACAGTTTAATATAGGACAGGGATGTTATGTTGTATTTATAATCAATAAATCAGTTAATAAATAGCTAATATAGACTTTTATGTGACATTAAGCAAATTATTGTATACGTTTTATTTAATGCATAATTCTCAGTATGAGAATACTGATTTTAAACAGACTACAGAGCTCCTGTAGTCACGTGACCCGTTCTGATTACCCCTCCATGCTGACAGGCAAGAACATCCGGGAGAGTGTAGGAAACGAATGGCGCCAGGATGACTTTTAGGGCAAAAGAGTTCACTGTGCACTTTAACTCAAAAGACATACCCCTGTATATAGCAAAACTAACTTATTCCTATAATGCCGTATTTAACGTGTATCGATTAAGGAACTGATAGATTTCCTGACCTTTAACTTATCCTGATATCTACAACTAACGTTACCTCATCAGCTTCCAACCCTAACATGACTCCGAAGAGTTGTTATAAGCCTACAAAAACTGGACGCAATCTTATTTTTTGTGGATATTCAGGAGTCTGCCGGCTAAAACCATATAGACTGTAACATATGTCATCACTGGAAAGGAACAGTGTTGTTAACGTCGAGCATAGATGTGTCACTGTGAGCACAGTATAAATGCCATTAAATCTAACCAAATAGTTTTATTGCAGTAATCCATTTAGTCGTCTATTGGGGATCCTTTAGAAATACGATAAAATGACTTCCCTTTTGCTTTATGGGAAAATTCGCCTGTGTAAGTTATATAGAAAATTGCATATTTTCACTTAAAGTTAACTTGTAGGTTTAATAGGGGCTGCTTTTCGTGCACGACACCTTTTTATTAGCCCGTTCGCGGTGCTCGACACTATAAATAAGATAAGATGTTTGCCAAAATAGAAATGTACTGAGGTTAAAGCGCATGGAATTGGCATTAGCGCGAGCGCCGCTTGTAATGCGTGAACGAGCAGCCAGCAGAGGACTCAGCAGTCTTTCTAAAACTGTTTTAAACTAGCCGGAAGGCCCACCATGTTTAAATGGTGTAAGGTTTGTAAGGTCTAAATAGCTCTAACGCTGACTGCCTGCCAAAATGCCCGAGTTTCGACTGCGTGTCAGCTGCAGGAGATCTTATTGTGGCTTATTTAAACGCTACTGACTTTAAATGCTGCAGCCATGCATTACCTGTGCAACCCACCAGAGTCCACCAAACACCACACTTTATAACCATCACACTCCACAGCATTTCGTGTGCATTCACATAATCAAGCTCATTTAATGAATAAACGTGTTAAATATATAATCAAGATGCTTAATTCAGAGAGAACATCAGTCCAAATTCATAAACATATTAATCATGCGCGTGTTGGTTTTCCCAGCGCACAGAAAACCTCAGCAAACAGCCTGATTTTTCTATGCCCTTTTAACTCAATAAGGACTGCTGCAACGAAATAGATTCTAATTATTGCTGCAATCATGATTAATTTTTTTTTTCACGTTTAACTCTATATTATATGCCTATATATGCAATAAGAGGCATCGCTTTCACAATTACACAGTCTTACAGTATATAATCTCCAAAGGCTCTCGCAGCAATTACTCCCACAATCCCTCAGGAGTCACCTCAGGTTCAGCGTGACGTTCAAGGACACGAAGGTAGGCTACACAAATGTTTGCACCACCCGGTAGATCCCTGCTATTTTGATTATGGGTAACTTAGGTGTTAATTTAACATTTAAGGCTGGCTTAGATTATATATAACCCTTTATTAGCTATCCAATTATATCATGCAGAAGATGTTATCCACGGCGGCGTGTGATCCCTTTGAGCCACTGACACGCACAAAAGCACAGTGGGTTAAAGAAGAGCCTGCAACCTGAAACATCCTTTAAGAATGAAAAACTGATTTCTTTCTTTCTACGAGTGGTACAGTCATTTCAGCTGTGACACATCTCAACCTTTAACCCTTTGCTTTCACACACTTGGAAAATGCCATATTGGATTTGCGGCACCATCAGTGTTAGGTTTCTCTTTTCTTGCAATCTAATTTTTTCCTCAAGCTTTGATCAATTCTTATCACTCTCTCACGGCTGAAATAGACAGGGATGTTGAGTTCACGTCGACCGCGCAGCTCAGAACACAGTCTCTTTGTAGTGCATCAGTCTGAAGTAACAACAGCTTCTACCAAACAACTAACCTAACAATCAGCTGCCAGCTTAAACTAGCCTCAAACTCATGTAATGACAGATGACTGCTACACAAACAACCGTGTCCTACAAAAACACAGGCCAGAAACAAGCGCATCTAACCTCATCAAATGGAATTGCTAAAACCTTGCCTTGACTTAATAATGCCTGATAAACTGAGAGATGTAGATTAGTAAGTAAACAAATAACAACTTACAATCCTGGTCAGTGGTATGTTCTGTTCAACAAGGCTGTATATGATCAAAAACTCTGTAAAATTGTGAAATAATATTACCATTTTAAATAAGGGATCTCTATTGTAATATATTTACAATTCTAATTTTTTCCTGAGATGCAAAGCGTCATATTTTCAGGGTCACATGATCATTTTAACATGCTGATTTGCTGCTCAAGAAACAGTATTATTATTATAAATGCTGAAAATAATATGCTGCTCAGTTTTTTTGTGTGTGGAAACAGTGATACTAAAGAGCAGCATTTATTTGAAATATTTTGTAACAGGCTTTAATGTCTCTTTTTATTAGTTGAATGCATAATTGGATATTTAGAGTATTCATTTATTAAAAAAATAAATACAATCTTACTGAAAATGGTGGTTCAGAATGCATAAATATTCATTATACTTTGTAGTAAATGTGTGTGTTATGGAGATCAGGTTTTAGTGGAGACTATGAAATGCATTAACATTACCATTAGAAATAAAATAAACACACATATATGGAAATACTTAAATAATATAAAAATACAAAATATCTAAAAATGATAGCCTTTTTTTTCAGAAAAAAAAAATAATGATAATAAAGTGACTAAAACAAGCAAAATAATCTCATTCAAACAGAAAACACGATTATTTTTGCTTACCCCATAAGCAGATTATTTTGCTTGTTTCAAAAGTCACTTAATTTTGATTTGTTAATTTTTAGATATTTTGGCTGGAAACAAGTAAAACGATCTAGGCTAGAAAAGTATTTTTTTGCAGTGTGATTAATTATTTGGAGACCTCAGATCCAGGCTCCATCTAAACCAAATCATAAACACAGGAACCGGAAACAATATCAAAAATCAAACCTAAACACCATCTGTTATCATAATAATTACCTTCATCTCTACAAAAACACCTGAGAGTGAAGACTTTCAGATTCACAAAGTAAACAGTGTGGATAATGAATGAGAGGTTCATGGGAAAACAGGTCAATGTGAGAATATCTGAAGGTGGAAGCTTGTTATAGGTTTGTTAGGGATTGGGATGAGCATGGAAGGAGATGAAAGAGTGGGAGCAAGCTGTGGGAATAACACTGGGAAACAAGCTCTACACGACACAACAGAGCTACAGTATGTCAGGATACTTTCTCAGTTTTCACCAACAAATTGATTCAGACTATTAGCAAGATGCTGGTGGTGGGGTTTTTCTCACCCCCTTTAGAAATGCCAGACACTTGAGGTTTAATCAAAGGTTTTCTTTTTCCTTCCTCCCGGGGCAGGATGATTGCAATAAACTCTGATCATAGCCGTCAAATGTATGGACAAATGTGGGTTTGTCTAGCAGAGGTTTCCCTTTGTGCTTTTTCCCCTTCCCACTTGGAATCCAGGTATCTTCTCACAAGGCTCAAGAATTTAATCATCATTATCAACAATTAAAATAATAACAATAAAACTATTATATTATATAAAACATATAATTCAAGTCCTATTAAATTATATTATTAAAAATGTTCAGAAACATTTTTCTAAATTTAATTAATTTTCTAAAAATATTGCCTGGAAATGTAACAAATACAGAGAAAACCTTTAAAATGAAAATAAGGATCAAATAAAGACCCATTTAAAATATGAATAAAATACATATAAATTAATATTACAATAATTAACTTGACTGTTTGTAGTCTAAGTGCAGGGACGATACACTGCAAATGTTTAAACGCACACTGTATGGCCACAAGCCACATCCTGACATAAGAGAGTGATAAAATCACTGACTAACCTTGTCTGTACAAATTTATATCATCCTGTCATGACCTTGTAAAAGCAGCTGAACTGTTTACACAGAGAAAATTCACACACAGGACGGACTTCATTAAGTTTATCCAGCTGAAACAGGAGTCTATCCACTAATAGGATCATTTGGGCACTTTACAGTACGCTCAAATAACACAATAAATTTGTTTGGGAAGAAATTAACAAGTGTTTTACACAAAGTGCAGTTACAAAGTAATTATCTGGAATGCTGCCCTTACACTTCCGATACAAGTGCGTTCCCAAAACCATGATTTTTGTTTGTTTTTTATAAAGTGAGAGATGCTTCAAACAAACGCCATTAATTTAAATGCTTTAGCATTTATGAATCTTAAACGTTGCTTCTTACTTTAATGTTTTGAATAAACAAATCTACAAGCAATTATGAGGAAGAGACCCCCCCCCCCACCTACCCACCCCCAAGACGGTGGTATTTGGGTGGTATTTAAATGTCATCTGTTAAACACATAAGCAGACTACACTAGTATGAAGTAAATAACTAAAAGTTTCCTCTCAGGTATCTGCAGAGAACACCTAAACCCTATAGATAATGCATGTGCTGCTGTTCAACCGAGGCGTCCTGTGGGCCATCTTCAGACAGATGAGCTTGTGAAAATTTCATCAGCCATTAGAAAAGACAATGTGGCATGCTTCTACATTCATGCAATATGCACGCAAATTTTTGAATAAACACATTAGGTAACCTGTGAGAGCTAAAACTAGCTCAAATGAACATATAGCTATAGTTTGCATGTTCACTGCAGAGGATCCATTGGTTTAACAAGTGATTTAAGGCTAAATTTCTCCAAATCGTGGAGAAAAAGAAAACCCATCTGCATCTTGGAAAGCTTGATGGTGAGTACATATTCAGCAAATTTTTGGGTGAACCGTTTCTCTAAGCTTCATTGCTGGAAACATTTTGTCTATACAGCAACTCAGAAAGTTACACTTCTGCTCATGGGAACCTGGTTTACTTCCAACTTTGAACAAAACTCTGGGCACATGTCAAAGACTTGATGCCACTAACCTTGCGAACGTTGCCAAATCCAACAACTAGTTTTTACTCATGCGCTCATATTATCAGCCCACAAGCTTGTGAACACGATTGTGTTCGGAGGCATACTGATGCACGCAAACTCCGAAAACCTGCACAGAGTCAGCAAACTGCACATTTTTAGCTAGTTATTGTCGTATTTTTTGTGCAATATGCAGACTGTGGATGCAGAGGCAAGAAATATTCAGTATGTGTAGAACTGTGCAAAACTCCACCAGCAGCACCACCGCATGATTTCTTTGTGAATGACTATAATTACAGTTAAAGGTTACTGAGCCCACCACCACTGCACTGACGTTTGCATTATTTTCTTCTCTTTTGTCACACTCAATCAAATGGATGGTAAGCTATTCAACTAAACCAGTATTGAAGTCACTGTGTGAGTTTTCTATGTCTGGCCTTGGATACAGAAGCGAATTTGTTCTAATAATGCAGTTATGCCGTCTTTCTCTTCTGTTTGAATGCATTGCTTACCTCTAAATTCACTGAAAGACACTACATTCTGTCTTAACATTATTTTCAGCAAAGAAAGGAGATCTCAACAGTTTTCAAGAAAGTTTTGTTTTTTATTTTTTAATCTCAGAAATTCAAGCACAAAACAGAAGTTATTGCCAAACAAACGACTGAGTACGGGTTATTTTAAAAAAAGAAACCAATATCTCTCCTATTCTCAAATATATTTAAACAAACATCTAATGTTGAAGGAGGGAAAACAGAGGAGTGTGTAAATATCATAATCACTAGGGTAAAGCAAAACCTCAGCTGACAGAATTCAAGACGGAGAGTGCCAAGAAAGATCCCCAGCATTATCAAAGCACCACTATATTTGGTCTCCAGCAATAAAAGAGGAAAGTTATGAAAAATAGGATCAGCCTTCATTAAAAAAAAAAACCCTGAAAAAACAAGAACTGACAAATTGCACGTTTTTTTTTCTGTTCAAAATAAGTCTACAATAAAATATGTAATATTTTGAATAATAATTTACCAATTTTATATGTATATATACTGTACACACACACATACAAATAAAAAATTGGACTATGAAATAGCAAAATATAGTGTAATATGGCAAAAAAAAAAAAACATGAAAAAAATATATTCATTCTTAGTGTTAGCACGAGAGAGCTTTATCTTCAATGGTAGAGTTTTTTTTTTTTTTTACATTTTGCTTTCACATAATAGATTGATACGTCAACTACTCTTGAAAAGATATTTCAAAGGTAACAGATAAAATTAGTTCTCCTTTGACGCTCTAAAATCTCATTTACACTTTGATTTTAAAGTTCAAATACGTCATCGCCGTGGTTTGCGTTCCAACCAATGACATCAAACGTTGCGTGATGCAACTTGATGATAGATATCTGTATGAGACTTCAGGAGAATATTAATAAAAAATGACTCTAATAATTTTACATAGCCATATACTCCTTTCAATGTGCCTCCATTTCCTCCTCTGTGTATGTAATGGCAGCCTGGATGTCTCATTTCTACGGCAGCAACAAAATTGGGTTTGAATTGACTTGAGGATGAGCAAAAGACGACAGAACCCTGAACTCTTTAAAATAAACCAACGCCTACAGTATCGATTGATATATGACCCTTTCTCGCATATACAGCAGCAGCGCATCGAACAGTGGAGAGACACTTCAAGTCCTGCGCCTCTGATTGTAATGCTGAGATTTCAGGGGTTCTTAATTATGTTCCAGCACATGGATTGCTCTAATTCATATCATTGTGCTTGAATCAGCAACTGACTGCGGTCGTTTTAGGCCTCTCAACCTCCATTTGCCGCTCCTCTCCTGTAGGCTGCTGCTCTAATGGAACTAATGCAGTCCACTAATATAAAAATCACACTGCACTGAATACCAGATTTTCATTAGAGCTGTTTCATCTGAAATGTGAGTACTTTACGTTTGAAAGACACAGATTCTGTTCATTTAGACATCTTCTCTCTATATATATAAGTACAGATAGTGTGGATGGTAAGCTGACCGATTCTTGCTACAATACAATAATATATATATATATATATATATATATATACTGTATATAAACAATCAACCAGATTTGTTTTACATTTATTTGTTGAGCGAAATTCACTTTTTATAATTTGTTTTAACATATATGTGTGTTAGAAAGTGTGTGTACACATCCATCCTATAATAATAAAAATACATCCAACAATTTATTTTATATATATATATTCGTATTCGTAATATTCGTTTTAAAAGGAATACGCAGATCCCGATCTGCCTAAATGCGTCTCTGTTCCCTCTAATCCAACTTTATCCACGGAAGTGAGTAAAAGAGAATTTTTCATGATTCTTTGCAAATCGCATTTCCTAATATGTGCTAGTTAGCAAGTCAGCGACTACAGTAAACATGACAACGGATCGTCACTCCGCGGAAAAGAGAGGCGGAGTCATCAGAGCTCATTAGCATTTAAAGCAACATGTACTGGAATGGCTTGTTGAAAACAGCTGATTTTGACAGGATAAAAAAAAAAAGTTTTACTATGGGGAAATTTTAACCAAAGTATTTTATAGGTTTTTCGTTAAGACCCTAAAGAATCATATTAACTTGTGGAAAACAGGTATCCGATGACCCCTTCAAAGGCAAGATAACACACATGACAAGGAGTGCACAGAAAAGACAATAAAAGAAAAAAAAGGAAAGGGCTGGTTTTCTCCAGAACAATCTGTGTGTCACGAGTGGCGCTGGAGTTGCCGCAGAAGCCTCCAGAGGGCACTCCAGCTCTGACTGTGTTTTTTGTTTGTGTGTCTCTCTGTTTGCTGTTTAGGACTTGTATTACGAAGTGTCTCCTGTTGCACTTGTGTGTTGCCATGTCTGCAGATTAGACCAGCCCCCTCGTTTCCTCTTTATGTGTTGTATATAAAGGACCTGTCTGTTTACATTCACTGTTTATTGCGTGGATGTACCCTGCGTCTTCCCCTTTGCGAGCCCTCCGTGTTTTCCCCGTGTTCCTTGTGTTTTCTCCCATTGGATTTATCATTCTCGACCCTGCCTGTTCCTGGACTCTCGATTCTGCCGTTTTCATTGGATACCGTTTGCAGATCGCCTGACCATTGCTTCGTGTTTGGATTATTCTATTGTCTCTGATGTCCCTGTTTGCTGTCGATGGACCCTGCTCGCTTGTACTTTGAGTTTTATAATAAATAGTTGCATATGGATCCACACGCCTCCCATCGTTACGCTGTGTTAATTTTACAGACATTTAAAACACAAAAATGCACAACATATTTCAAAACACAGGTAAAATGCACGCAAAACATATTAACATGAAAACACTTTGTATGTCTACTAATTGCTGACAGTCAAAATCTGGGCTGCACAAAAGTACTGTGACTTCTTATTTGCTCAAAATAAAAGAATTGAAAATTGGTCACTTAATGTACTGTATTGGTATACTGCATACTCCAGATACGCCTACCTGTATATTTTTACATGTCTACAAAAGATCAGGTTCTGAGGTTCAGATGTATTGAGTGCATGGAGTAATGCAAATACTGGTGAATGTAGCATGTCACCAGGGAATCAAAGACGTGCATAAAATGCTCCATGACCACTGCTCACTGAATTCCTTTTGAACATTGTACACTCAAGCTACATGAGTTTTCTGCTGGAAAAATGAAACGAAAACAGCTTTGATGGTGCCATGACAGCAGGTGCAGTTTTCAGATACAGACCGGCTGAGACGGACAAGACCAGCTGGACAGCATGAGTTGGAAGCACACCAGAGCTGGTCGCTAGCATGCTAGTATGATGATGCCATCTTCAGATCTTTGATCATTTACTGATCACACATGGACTATCCGTTGCTCTGGTTGCAGGGATATAATAGGATTGCATTGAGGGTTTGAGAAAGATTTAATTTGCCATATATCATAATGCATCTGACGCATAACATCTACCGACTGTCAGTATTAATGACTAAAAACCAGTAGCGGTTGATGAGATTACTGTATGTGTGTCTTAAACATGCATGATAAATATACACAGTTCATAAACATATGATATGTACACAAAAACTTTTATTTTGAGTGTGATTAAATATGATTAATTATTGCCCAGTACTAATTTAAAATGTATATATATATATATAAGATAGATAAATTAAAGATATTAAAATATTGTGAGTTTATATTAAGATTAACAATGATTCTTTGCAAAGCCTCTTTGAAAATGTCTATGAAAATCCCTTTATAAATAAAGTATAACTTGGTCAAATTGCAAAGACATGTCATGTGAGCTCAATAAAACAGCTTTTATAAGACTAATAACCATTTAACGTGCATGAAAAAAATCATTTTGTTATGTGCAAAACTTTTTCATTATCAAAAAGCTACTGAGTGCACCTTTAACTGTGAGGTAACTTAATCATAATTACAAATGCATTTGCAAAGGTGAGTCACATTAGATTGATTGCCAATTAGCATTAGTATCTGTCAGAAATAAAAGAGGTCTGACAATTAGCATTTAGATAAGCAAGCTTTCAAGGCAACATGAGTTCCACAGAAGATGGATAGGCTGAAAAGGAAAACCTAATTGAATAGCAGGTGCAGCGATCAGAAAAGCACACTCTTTCATGGATCAAGCAATTTCTAAACAGGGACAAGCCTCATTTGGGAAAATGTACTATTATCTTCATTTAAGAAATTGATAGTACTGTAAATTCCACATAGCAAAAAGCAAGCAAATAACAGAGCACTATGCAGAATCTTTTTCAGCAGAAAAACTCAAGTAGCATTTTCTCTTATATATATATTTTTATAGCTATTTTAATTATTTTTATTATTATTTACTTTTCAAGTTCTCAAACACTCAATAATTTAATATTGACTGAAAATATTACAGAAGTATTATTTGTATGCATTGCTAATATCAGGGAACCCTTTTTGGGGGGGTTTGTAAAATAAAGAAAACAAATATGGTGCGCTTTCAGCATTCACAATCTCTGTGAATATTTTCCTGAAACAAGAGACTAAAATGAAGGAAAATTACATGAGACATTTGTAACTTAAGTAATGTAACTGTAAGCAAATTACATAAATATATAAAATGCAACGCATTACTTGCATTACCAGGAAAAATAGCCATGCGTAAGAGTCAAGTGAACCTGCTTCTAGTACCAAAACAGAAAAAATGTCTAACCATTAAAGGCACATACAATCTGGAGCCCTGGGCAAATGGATAATGCGCTTGAGTCATGCGTCATCTTGTTTCCTTCCTCTGTGTGAGTTTCGGTTCAGCTCTTAACTTACTGAAAGTAGATTTCCACCTCCATCTCACTAAGAATCATGAACGTATCCACTTGAAGGACAGAACATTCCTAAAATATCACTACTACACACTTATTAAGACTTGTTTGACATCATTTCAAATAAGAAACGCACTGCTCTTTTACAGACTGGACCTTATTAGTAGAGCTAAGCCAACGTTATTCTTCCTTTGGCCCGTGAAGGAGAATGAGGTTTGTTCTAAACTCCTAATATGAAGTATTAAATTTAACCTGGACTATTTGTGCTAAAGATATGAATATACCTTCAATCATGTGGATTGCAGAGGAGACATGCACGGCTATGAGCAGGATAATCATATAATGAGAGAACCTAACTGCCCCACAATGTGCCTAGAGGGAAAAGATATACAGTACAAGGTCACCCTAAAATAAAATGCACTCACTTTTTAGGCCACCTAAGATGCAGATGAGTTTGTTTCCTCAGCAGAAGAAATTTGGAGAAGTTTTGTTACTTCAATTGTTCACCATGGATCCTCTGCCATCAGAATGATAAAGACATTCAAGTAATCCTCAAGTAACCCACATGACTCCAGTCCATCAATGAATGTCTTGAGAAGTAAAAAGCTACATGGTTTTCATGAACAAATCCGCTATAAAGATAATTTTAACTTCAAACCATTGCATTCTGCATCTATAATATTGCTTTCTCCACTGAAAAAGTCATGAATGTCTGAATCAAGGGGGAACAAATCCACAGATCAAACACTGTTTACAAGCAAAAACAGTCCTAAACAAATATGTTTGTGGATTTTGATGTGACAACGGGGGATAGACTTTTTGACTGGAGGAAGCTTTCTCATTCTGACAGCAAACAGTTTTAGTTAACATTTTTTTTCAAACATACTGTCAAAAAGGCAGCTAATTATGACTATTATATGAGGTGGTTGACGATATGAAATTAGTTTTACTGGCCTTTTATTTACTATCTGGACTAATTAAAAGCATAAAAAGCATCGGATGAATCATGCACAATAAGATCAGAAGCACGTAATAAGAAGCCAATTTTCACAGTATTTCTCAAAGTCGATATTTTAATGCCAATGCCCAACCCTAAGAAAGCATAAAACTTAATTATAAAGATGTGTGCTCAAAGCTCACAGAAATATTCTCACTTAACTCAATTTCACATCCTGAGATTGGTCCCTTTGTGAGATCCAGCCTGTTTTCGTAGTATTTAACTCATACACCTACATGGAAGATTCACAACCTACCATCTGCCACAAAGTGTGAAAATATTTAAGTTCTCTAAAACTTCTCATAATTATATAACGGGATGTCATCAAAATAAGTTTCCCAGCCATTTCACTACAAAACTAGACCCCTGCCATCTCACACAGCTCAACCAAAACTGTTCCAGGATGAAAGCTGCACTCCAAATCCATGAAAAGTATATGATATGGAAAATATAAATTATAGGGTGATCACCAGCTGAGCGGAAAACACACCAAGCCCAAAAATCTTCAATAATGACAGCGCTCTTTGTCTCTGAAGCCTGAAATTTTCAAAAGATGTGAATAATTGAGATCTGTTTTTTATTATTTTACAGAGCCAGAGCACAATGCTCGCCACTTCTTTGCTGTATTTACAATATGCATGATCTATATGCATATCCACATGCAAAAATATGGACTTTGTTTTCCTCCCTGAAATGCCAATTCAGATGAGGTTCACAAACTGGTATTGTGCCTTACACTGCGTAAAGGTACTGCAGCATATGGAGTCTCTACGATAACATATGGAGCCATCCTACCTTGTTAAACAAAGTTGTGTTTGTGTCATGATGATTTATTCAGCACTCTCTGTTCTGACAACCATTCTTAAACATTATCCTAGTCAAACCGGAGGAGTTTAGTGGCTCGAATTGGAAAAGAAGCTCTTGGATGTAATCAAATAAACCAGGCAAAACCTCGTTGGAAACTCTGACAGCAAGCAAAATCATTTAATTTCCTCATGACAGTTGAATTGTGAAATATGTTCTGTTTTTTTCCCAACCCGAGATGCTGATCTGTCATGCTTCAAAGCAGCGATGATTTAAATGCCTTTAGCATCTAAAATGTTGACGTTTATTATGCACTCATTTGACGCTTGCTAAAGCAACCATCATTTGCTATTGCTCATCCTAACCATTAAGTATCACACTTTGGTACGCACCGTTTGTGCTATGCAGATAAATGGTACCTCAGATACGGCTTGTTGAGGAGAGGTGTGCTGTTACTTTTCTAAAACATCAGACTTATTTTTTCAGACTTTAATGATACCGTCTCTAAACAACAACTCTTCTTTAAAATCTACAAGTTAGAAAGTTTGTGTTTTAGCTTGCATAGGAATAAGCACAAACACAACAACCAACTTTGAATGCAAAATAGTGTGCAGAGCAGTTCACTTTATTCAACCCATGCAGTCCCATTTAGTTGTGCAGTGCTTTAATAACTTGACTATAGCAAGAAACAAACTATAAAACATCTGCATTGTTTTTTTGTTGTTGTTTTATGAAGATTCACCATTAACCTCCTCATGCCAAAGTTTAAAATCTCAAAGAAATGAACAAGACAACCCTGAATAAATTTGAGAGTTTTAAGAGTAAAAGTAAACTCAATGCTGTAGAATAAAACATTAAAATATCTGGATTCTGTGTCAACCACAGACCTTATGTTAGATATGTAACCAAAAAAACATGATGAAAATATTGACTTTGGGATGGTGGAAATACAAACGTCCAAAAATTCTAGGTTACACTTTATTTTAAGGTGTCCTTGTTACAGTGTAATTATACAGTTAAGTACTTAGAAATATTAATCAACTACATGTACTTACTATATGTAGCAATATGGTTTGACTGCATGTAATTACTATTATTATTTCAAATAAATTGTTACCAAATACTAATTTACTTCTAGTATTTTGTAATCATTCATGCAGACGTCTATGTCTTACTAACCACTGTTTGTATCTTTTTGCACAGCAGAAAACCAATCTGTTTTTCCATTTGGTTCTTTGTACATAATATGTCAAATTTGGTGTGGTATTGGTAAACAAAGAACTTGTGAGTTATGTCATTCATTTCTGGAGGGATTTTGCAATCCTGAAAGTCCCACACCTGCAGCAGCTCTCCACAGCGATAAGCTCGCCAGTTCAACCTCTCTCAAGCTCTCCATCAGAGTCAGCTGCCAGCTTCTTCAGATAGCAGGTCAACAGACCTGAAGTCAGTGAACAACACAGCTGTGCTCTCAGCTGTTCTCCAAAACCTCCTTGGATAACAGACCTTCAAAGACTGCCGTGTGCTGAGATGTGATTAGTCTTGACAAACACTTCACTTTCCCAGGTCTCTCGGTAGAGCAAATAAGGAGGCGGAGTTGTCTTTGCAGCTACTGTTATTTACTTAGTCTATTAATGTGCAGCAAATGGAGTTACAAACAGGTTAAGACAGCACGTAAAGCTTAGAGGTTTGTGCTATTCTTGACAAAAATGGCTTAGTGTATGTTGCCGTTGAAGGTGGACTTATCCATGCATTTATATAACAGCAATCAGTTTTTTCCTTGACACCTTAATCTAAGTTTGTAAGAAGCAAGCCCCCCCGCTTCTTTAATACAGCCGAGTGGAGAAATCACCGCCGTCAACATCAATTTCTCTGTCATGGTTGTTTAAAAGTGAACAGCATCGACTGTATCGAATTTGAGCATTGATTGTGGTCTCATGCAGTATACTGTATATTTATTTCTCACCGTCTGAAGTCATTGAATGCAGAAGGAAAGAAGGTGAAGGCTTGCAATCATCGCTCTGATAAATGCCACCGTCTGACACCGGTGAAATATGGGCGTCATTACGAGCGCGCGGTCAAACGTGATTGGGCAGTGAATGTTTACGACCACCTGAAATGACCTTCGTACCCTATTATCTCTCGGCCCTTACTGACAGCCTTGTAGAACATAGAGTCGCTGATAAGAAATTGCCACTCAACGGGTCAGGAAAGCCATCAGTCTTGCAGATGCGAGCCACAGGTAACAGCTAGGCACGCGGAAAGCGGCGCACGAGAAACATGAGTCACTCTGCCTCGACACGCCAGCCTGATGCCGCCCGCTGCTTCGCGCTGAGCTGAGCTGTCTCGATTGGCACTGCTTTTGCCCCATGTGCCTCGGTGAACACAGCCAGGCAGGCGTGTGGAATAATGAACAACAAGCCTGTCACTGTTTCGGGACCTTAAATTAGCATTAGCGGAAAGGGGTTTCTCTCACACACACACGACACGATTATTATTTCACTGACTCCAAAGTGATGACTCAAGAGATGGCCGATGTTACACCCAATTTATATGACTTGAACAAAATGATGGAACCCCCCACTCCTTATATAAATAACTGCGTGGTACTGTGCAGTCCGTTGTCTTGCGTGTTTACATCGTGACTCTTGAATTGTGGTGATGCGCAGTAAAACTGTCTTGGCTTAAGTTATTTTAGGCGTTGACAGAAGAGTTTTTGACCTGTAAAATTTGCCACACTGTAAGAAAACTACAGAAATATCCTGCAATGCTACATCACAAGTTAGGTTTTTGCTTTGAATGTTGGTTGGCTGTATGATTTTGCATAAATGCATAAATTAGAAACTGAAAACATTTAAACTAATCAATTTAAGGGCAATTCCATTTACAATAAAACACAATCAAGATATGGGTAAAACATCTTTTCAGTATAGAATTTTTAATACAGAAGATATTTTACAGACTTTTCTTAGAGTGCAGAGATGATGTATCTGTCCTCTAAAACGGGATCAGGTGTCTAATATTGTCCTAAATATGAATATGGTTCATGTCTGTAGGAGATTTTTACTTTCATTAGAGAAAATGTGAGTGCTGCTCAACCATGCAGAAGCAATAACAGAGGGGTTATGAGTGTTTTTAACGTGTCACTTTGCAGTTGCTGTTTTAAAGAGTCCAAGTTTTGCTCGTAAGTTTACACACCCCTTGGAGAATATGCAAAATGATCAAAAAAGTAGTTTTTAGTTTTATTTAGCACTGTTCAATGACTGTATCAGTACTGTTTTTTTGTTTTTTTGATAGTTGTTTGTCCTGAAAAGTCCATTTTGCATGTTCACATCATACTTATTTGCCTATTGTGAAAGGTCTTGGTTGAAGTTATTTTAGGTCTTGAGGAGAGATACTGAAATCAGCTGAAGCTGTAAAATATATCTGTATAATATATCTGTATATATATATATCTGTATCTACCGTTCTGAGTGCTTTTAGTGTGTTGCCAGGCTATTTTGGTTGATTGCTAGGAGCCCACCATTAAGTGATGCACATAAGTTTACACACCCCTTGTAGAACATGCACGATTCGGTACTTTCCTGATTACGATCTTACATATAGTGCCCTGTTGAAAAAAAAAAACAAACATGTATCCTATAAAAAATAAGTTCAGTTCTCTATTATTTTCCTTAATTTGAACATAACTGAAGAAGAACTAGATTTAACTGTGTGTAAAATAATGAGCAAAAGTGTATTCTGGTCTCTAGATATGCCTTGAGTCTCTCTTTGTATAAAATGTAATTCATGTTTAAAATTATGTTGTTGTTTTTTTGTTTTGTTTTTTTCTTTAACTGTAGTACAGTACAACAGTACGTACTTCTTTCTTGAGTTAAAGTAACTGTCCTTTTAAAGGATAAATCATTGGAACGTAAAGGCTGGTAATAATGAAAGTGAGAACTATGGAATGAATTATGAATTGTTTGCTAAGATCAGTTTTGTTTGCTTATGTTTAAAGCTAGTTATAAAGGGTTGTATTATGGTACTATAACAAGCATTTACAGGAAATTAAACTCCAGATTTGATGGATTCTCAATGAGTCACAACCTTTTTTTAATCAGTACATTATTTATTTTTTATTTGCACTCTGTGCTCTGTAAATGTTCCATGAAGCCTTGTAAAGCATCTCAAGGATCCTCTCTGGGCTTTATAGCTCATACAGTAGAAGCACACTTGGAAAGACCTTCTCGAGGGGACAATACACATTCAGAGCAGTGTACATCATACAGAGAAACTGAAAAACAATGCTAGCCTGTTTTCACACAGATCTGTACCTGCAGCGTTGAAGAAACATGTCAGTGCATTTGTAGCAATAGTTAATATATTAACTTTTAAAGTAATTTTACTCTGATGTAGCAATTTTCTCTAGTAAATTTCTAGCGAGATTCACAAACACTTACACAGACAGGCAAGTAAAATCTAAATATGTTAAAGGCTGAAATGGTATTTTAATCAAAAGTTTGTATTTTAGTCAAAGTTTGAATAGGATTTTGTTCCGATGCATTTTCATTGTATGCTTTTGTTTATCTCACACAGTAATTTGATTGGTTAAAAAGCAAAATTGTGAAACTTTTATTTTTGTTAAATCACTTCTTACCAAGGGCTATATATTTACAGACATTTCTTAGAGTGCAGAGATGATGTATCTGTCCTCTAAAACGGGATCAGGTGTCTAATATTGTCCTAAATATGAATATGGTTCATGTCTGAAGGAGATTATTACATTTATTACAGAAAATGTGAGTGCTGCTCAATCATGCAGAAGCAATAACAGGGGGTTATGAGTGTTTTTAACGTGTCACTTTGCAGTTGCTGTTTAAAAGAGTCCAAGTTTTGTTGTTAGTTTACCCACCCCTTGCAGAATATGCAAAATGATCATAAAAAGTGACATATTTTTATTTAGTACTGTTTAATGGCTGTATTAATACTTTTATTATACATTTATTATACATTTTATTATACTTTTATTAGTAATTTTTATCATTTGTATTTTTATCAAATTTCTAGCGAGTTTCACAAACAAAGACAGGCAAGTAAAATAAGGCTAAAATGGTATTTAAGTCAAAGTTTGAGTATAATTTTGTTCAGCTTCATTTTCATTTTCATATTATGATTATGTTTAACTCACACAGAAACGGTGTAATTTGATTGGTTAAAAAGCAAAATTGTGAAACTTTTATTTTTGTTGAATAATTTCTATAGTTATCATGAATAAATGCATAATTTATATTTTTAGATTTAATACATCATATATACACACACATAATATAAAAATATGTTAATACATACAGCATGCATAATTTACAGTATGAACACTATCCATTTGTTGTTTTTGCTTTTAGATGTATTCATTTGTTTATTGAGAATAGTCCATTTAAGGTGAGTCTATGTTTCTACGCTTTGCGAATGAATTACTGACATAATTCCTGTGGGTGGAATTTTCTGGCTCGAGCTTGCTTTGCCTTGGCCATTGACAGCACGCCACAGACGTGATACATGGATGTTAGATCCTGAAATCAAAGAGGAGACTGTTGTCAGATTGCATTTTAAATCAGGACATGCATGCACTTAATACCCAGTGTACTCCTAATTATACATCCCATAGTGAGTTGTATCTTTCAAAGGAATGAAATATCTAT